>QOCX01000078.1:139768-155611 GCA_005959815.1 Sarcophaga bullata
GTCTGTTTGGTTGGTTGGGCATAGGCAATAAAGAAGAAACCAAGTCAAGGAATATTTTTACTGCATTAATGTTCATTTTAATCACCACAAATGCCTGTTGAATACAAAATTAAATGCGCATACATTGCGAGGAGTTCTTTCAAAACAATTTCTTTTTCTTTTTTTTTTGTCTTAAACGCGCTTTTCAAAGGCATGAAAAATGCAAAACAAAACAAAAAAAAACAAAACGAAAGAAAAAAGGATTCCACTAAAGAAACCGACAATATATATCGATGGCATGGCATGGGTGCTTGGATATTTCTAAACGTGATGCCATACAACAACAACAACAACAACAACAACAACAACAGCACTAGCTAAAGTGATATTAACAAATGCAAACATCAGTGACATTTCCTTTTGTCAGTGTCAAATGATGTCAAATTATGACTTTTTCAGTGAGAACGAGACAGAGATAGAGAGAAAATATATTCTGTCCTGCTTTATTCTCTTGCTTGTATCGGGGGTATCTGCTGTTATGCAATTTTCATTTCAGCCTTAATGCATATCCTCGCCGTATACTGTCATAGCTGAAGCTAAAGCTTTGCTTTCAGTCATCACTACCGACTTCAGCCTAGCCGTGTTAGCCTATACCCACAGAGTGCGTTATTTTTAGCCTTCAGAAGGAAGGAGTACAAAAAGAAACGTAAAATGTAAATGAAATCCTAAAATAAAATTCAAAACAAAACAAAGCGGCAAAATATGCTGCACTTATGCAATAATATTATAGGAATTAAAATATATTTTTAAATAATTCCTCACTTGAATTCTTTTTTGTTTTTTCTTTCTTTCCTTTTCCTATTTTTCTTATTATTTTGAATTCCTTTCACTTCATTAAGACAAGAGAATATAAAATTTATGAGCTGATAAGTTCATTGCCTTCTTTCTTATTACATCACCACAATATATTTTGCCGTTTTAAATGTTTTACAAAAAATTTCTCTCCAATAAATTTATGACTTGAAATGGTGAAATTTATGCAATTAAAAGAAAAAAAAACAAATAAAATGCACCTGCAATAAATATTCAAGAATAATTTGACAATTCAACGATGAATAGCTGTCATCTGTGCTATGTATCTTGATTTGATCCAGAAGTTTCTGTTTCAATTTCTTCATTACTATTCCTTGAATAGTCTTTCATTGGCTACTGCACAATGGGCGAAATTGGTATAAAAAGAAAAGTGTGGACAACATATAAAGAAAGAGTAAAACAGTGAGTGGCGTTTTCAATTTAGCAAGTGTGTACAGCTAAGCAGGTGATTGGACTTCTCAATGTATTCCCTAGAAAAATAGTGCCATTTGTACAAAAAAAAAAAACTTAATCGCTGAAATCTTTCAAATCTTTCTAACTTTTTAATATGGCTATAATCTACCGTTATATTTCATTTTTTTATTACAAATTCAATAAAATAGAAATACCGTTAATCATACGTCCCGTATTCGAATCGCAATTAAGTGCATGTGTCTTAAGTCTTTTGTCTTTAATTCAGTATTCGGCAAACTATCATGCCACTGCATTGTAAAGTAAAAATAAAAATTAAATTTTTAATTATTCAACAGATAATGAGATTTAATATGATTTATTATGATTATTTTTATTATTTACATCGTCTATAACCTTAAAATCTACGTATCTGTATGGTAGAAACTTTAAATGTTGTACGTATGATACCTTACCGCTGGATACTCAAAACTATGAAACGAAGCAATCGGGAACCCAAATGCAGATTAAACAGAAAGGCTATTGAATTGACAAATTGAACAAAAAACGTTTTCAGAATGAAATCACAGCAAGGTAACACAAGAGGGCATATGGCTTTTGCACAGTGGGCGAAAGCAAGTGGGAAGTGTACTCAACTTGTAACGGGTCTGTGCTACTCATAGAACGATGGCAGAATATAAATTCAAAATGCAAACAAGGGCAATCCCATAAAGTCTACTTAAAGGTTTCTCGGTACATCTGTAAAGCAAAATGCCAACAATAGCTGAAGTACCATTGTGACCAACGCTTCACTCTGTTTTCGATGTGAAAGCGGTATTTCTTTCAATGAAATAAAGTGTCATTGTATTCTATTATCGTACTACTTCGTTGTCGATAAGATTTGACAAATCCCTACGGGAAGAATTTGTTTTTAATCAAATTATTCGTATGCGAACTCTCTTTCTCTAGAAATTTCGCAACTCTATGAATGTAAGCTGCCGATTAATGCTTACTTTCATTATTTTCTCCATCTCACAATACATTTTCGTACCTTTTTTAGTTTCTTCTCCTTTATCCTTCCTTTATTTTTCAGAAATTGCCAGAATAAACTACAGTCTTCTGATGAACGTATTTATGTCTCAACGTTTGCTGTCACCAAGGCTGGACTTTTGTATGTGTTGACATGTGTTATATGCTATACCGAGCGTTAGTTATGGTCCTCGTAAAGGCGCCTATTTCTCGTATATTAAAGCATGCTGATGACGGTATATTGGTTGCAGTTGCTTTCAGTTTTTTAATGATTCTGTAAATATTCTATAAATTCAACATATTTCATGATTTCTACAATATTTTGTTTCATATTTCGCATTGCACAGGCCATTGTGTTAAAACTAGAGTTTTTCGTTAATTGTGTTGTTGGAAAAACTTTCTTTTACAGACAGTCTATGTTGCACTTGTCTTACCACTTTTTTTCTTTTTTTTTGTTTTTTTTTCTGTTTTGTCTGCATTTATTTACTATTTTTCGTTTGTTTGTTGTTGTTTTTGTTATTGTTTTTGTTTTTTAGCTAAATTTTATCGTTCTTCACCAGTCTTGACATTGTGCAATACAAGTTACTGATGCTTGTGTGATTTGCTGCAATGAAAACAACAATCATTTACAGAAACATTGTTGCATTAATGATCACACAATTATTGTCGCCATTAAATAATTTTCAAAAAAAAAAAAAGTTTGTTTGTTTGGTGTCTTCTTGCAATAAAACGTTCTCTTAAAGTATAACGAAACAAAACTGTGGCCAGCCAATAAATACGTGGCTAAATTTATAAGTTATTGAAAAACAATACCACAACATATGAGATTACAAGCACTTATGAATCCAAACGTTTATTAGTAGCCG
Organism: Sarcophaga bullata; assembly: GCA_005959815.1. Classification (NCBI taxonomy): domain Eukaryota; kingdom Metazoa; phylum Arthropoda; class Insecta; order Diptera; family Sarcophagidae; genus Sarcophaga; species Sarcophaga bullata. The sequence goes on from QOCX01000078.1 coordinate 142,906, forward strand.
TGCATAATTAAAACATCTTTGTCTTGCCAACACTTCGAACATCATTATTTAACTACTGACAGGCAGGCAGGCTGGCTGGCAGGCAGGGTCAACAAAATTTTAAAAAACAGTAGCAGCTGAATTGATGATGTATTACCACGGACCATACCCAACCATATTTTAATTGACCGTGTCTCTCTCTCTCTCTTCACGAAAAAGGGGAAGCTTATTGTCTTTCATTTTCGTGCACTGTTTTTTTTTCTTTATTTTTTGTTTTCTTATTGGTTTTGTTGTTTGTTGTTTGCCTGTCTTTAGTTTTTAACACCATTGGCTTGGGAAATGCAATTTTTTTTTATTGTTTTTAAACACTCCGTATTTATTTCGTACAACATATTTGAGTGGAAGAATAAAAAGAAAGAAAAATATTTAAATAAACCTGAAGACTCTAAGAGGCCCTACATGATGATGATACTCTAAAAAGATTAGTTGTTTGCATGTGAAATTAGAAAAGTTATGCACGGGTTTTTAAGGAAATTAGGAAAAAGTATTTCTTTTTATCGACCTGAGACCGGCTGTTTATAATCTACTCAAGTGCAACCAAAGGATTTTGTCGCATCGATTTTATCGTTTTCCACTGAAGCTAATCAAATGCTATGAGAGCTCGCACTTCTATCACATCGCACATTCGGCTTTTAGAAGGTTTTATCGAAGATTGTATTTTATCGAAGATAGATACTCTCTGAAGAAGTTGAATTATATAGGAAGGTTACTCTGCAGGTTACTCATCTCAAACTTTACAGGGCATCCTTATAATGACTCCTCCAAGCCTTTTACCGTGACAAATTTCAAGCTGCTACTTGGTGTTAACAATGACAATTCCTTGTTAAGGGCTGGATATATCTATTCTCCTGGTATTCTTAATGCTCTACAGGTTCAAAGAATGTGTTCTGATGATGCATTCTTGTTGTTACAGAATCTACAGGTTGAACATGTGGCAACCCACATAAATGAGCGTACAGTGCCCTACCAAAAGACCAGTTATTAACCTCATATTCCTGGATAGCACTTGACAGTCTGATGCATGACTTAGATATCCTCTTATTTTAATTCCCTAATAAAGATTTTGGTTGCCTCAAACCAAATAATTCTGAGAAGAGCATCCTTTTCCAAATACTCGCTCCCACTCCACAGAAGGGCTCTTGCCCTCACATCCAGATTCTTCTCTTCAATCTGCTTGCTTAAATGGTACTCTGACTCTCAGTTTGTCTTGTCTTTGGTCCTTCTTATTCAAGCTGAATTGAGCACATTATTCGATGGCATTGACCTCCGCTTAGAAGATGCTGTCAGTTTCTCCATGGGCTCGGAATATTTCATTCATGCTACTGTTCCAAGTTCCGTTCTTGATCCACCTGTATACCACAAAATAGGCCCTGTTTTAAGAGAGAATGCACAGTTACTAATCGTAGAATCAACAGGAGTCTAGTCTGTGAATAGTTAAGGAGGGAAGCCGACAATTAATCGATCCCTTAGGTACCGAAGTCTTGTAATAATTATCGTATAAGACTTGCTTCGCATTATTCTAAGCATAGTCTCCAAAGCTTTGCTCTTCACTATCATGTGCAGAGTACCTGTATATAACAGAGCTTCCATCACCGCTACAGGACAGGTTCCCATTGTCCCTGTTATACCAACACACTCTGTATCTTGTCTAATATGAATTAAGCTATTTTGTAGATCCGTTCTTTTTATCCCCATTAGATACAATTGGTGTGACCTACAGGGCATAATTTCTGGGTTGTATTTCAAGGGAGTTCCATGCAACGCTCAGTCATGCAGACAATTTTAGGATTTATCAGGCAAATAGGCTTTGACTGTATACGGATTACAATGGCAAACATTTGTTGCAGCTCTATGTTCCTTTCTAAAAACTTAAGTATTTCATGGGCCATCTATAGAACATGGTCTTCCTTCCTCAGATCTGTGCAATCATGTCCGCCCATAACTGTTTTGTGCACTTTCCTTATTTCAATTTGTGTTGGATTTCCATCAATTGAATCGTGTTTTTTCTTCTGTTTTTTGTTGTTGTTGTTGTTGTTGTTGTTTTATTCTCATGGCATGTGGTAAAATGAAATTTACGAATTGTGAAAAATATGCATTTCCTTCTGAAATTCAAACAAATTGAGGCAATACATGATGAAAATAAAAATAAAAACAAAAAAAAAGCAACAAAAACAAACATAAAACAGAGAACAGAGAACAGAAAACAATAAAACAATAAAACAAGAACAGAACGATTGCAGTTGAAAATGAAATGAAAACATTTTGAATGAAATTACAAGTAAAACTGACAGCAGCATTACAAACAATTTGCAGCAGAGACTGCCAGCATGCATACACATGCACATGCACATCAAGTTCAATGTACGTTTGGCCTTGAGAAACAAAAATTCAATATCAACCGAAAAAAAAAAACAAAAAACGCCACAACTTTTCGAATGAGGCAACCAAAAAAAAAAACGCAAAATAAACGCAGCAAAAACCAACAACAACAGAAAAAAAACAAGCGACTCATAAATCCACAAAAAAATTACGAACCAGCCGAAAAATGAAAGAAACGCCAAAAACGACCAGCCAAACAGGCAAATGGAGATACACAGAACAGTGCAGAACAGAATAGGCCGCATAGGCTGCTCCAAAAAGCACAATGAGTGAATGAATCCTCTACACAAAATTGTGTACGATATTCTTTCATGTTTTTTTTCTTTTTCTTTTTCTTTTCTTTTCTTCGTTTTTTCCTCCTTTTTTTACTTGGTTTTGTTGTTTTTTTTTTATTCAGAAACTGCATAAATATTGGTTTAATGAAAATCACACAAAATTATGGCAGTGGAGTAAATTTATGGCCTTTTAACCAAAAAAAAAAACAAAAAACAGAAAAAACAAAAACAAGAGAAACAGCAATAACAGAAAACAGATCAACATTTACACACACACACATCTACACAGACATAAAGACAGACAGACATACATATGGTGCAGTTGCAGCTCCAACTCTTAAAAAAATAATACAAAAACAAAAAAAAGAAAAGAAAAAGAAGAAAAAAAACGAACTGAAAACCAAACAGACTGCATATGCCGTCTTAAAAGCAATGAAAATAAAAAACAACAACAACAAACCAACCAAACAACAACAACAACGAAATCCACAAAAAAAAATTTACTCTCCACCGAAAATAAGTGAAACTGATCGAAACCGAAACTGAATTCTGCAGTTTTTTTTTTTTGTTTTTTTGTTTTTTTTTGTGTGTGCTTCTTTTAAAGGGGGGGCTAAAAATACACACAACGAAATGAAAAAAGAAAAAAACAAAAAAAAAGAAAAGAAAACAAGTAAAGAAATCAACCAAAAATTTAAGATCAAGAAGAAGAAGAAGAAGAAGAAGTAAACGAGTAAATTACAGTCATTAAATTTAAATGTACGAGGGTAGTTTGATATATAAATAGTACTGATGAGTGATCAGTGCATGATTCGATAATAGACAGCCAACACACAAGAAATGTCAGCTACTTGTCACCTAGCAATTGGTGATGGCATTAGAAAGAAAGGAAGTGGACAGAGTGACACAGAAAGAGATTAGAGTTCATGGAGCTTATATAAAGCATTTCCATCGTCGTAGGTTGGTAGGTAGGTAGAGGTGGCGGTCGCTCAAGGAATTCGGATGGACGCACTTAGGCCACAGCTTAATTATCCCCTAGTCCTGGAACCAATGAAGCGACTCAAACTGCCGATGTCAGTCCTCGACAAATCGCATAGATTATCGATGTAATAGGCACCAAGAAGTCTCTTTCTCCTTTTACATAGTGCCGAGCATATTCTCAGTAGATGAAGGACACTCCCCTCTTTCTCCTCGAGATCAATACGAGATCAATGCTCCTCGCATGTATACACATAATGCAATACGCCAACACTCCGACAACCGCACTGAGCATGCTTCTTTGGCCTTGCAAATACGCCTTCTATCCAGCCATGGCCAGACTCTGACATATCCGAAGCCGCCCATCTGCGATTGACGGAGTTTGCGACCGCATTGCCAATCATGAGCTTACAGGTTCCCAGGACTCCAATAATCAAGAATTTGTCAGAGTGGAAAAAGGCTGGCGAAAACACCTAAACAGAGTGGCAGAAAAATATGATGACTTGAGTACCGGGACACAATGATATCCCGGGTAACTGCAGAGCGGATGAATTGGCCAGACGCGGCACGACCATCATGATGTAGACATCATATCTTACCGCTACCCTGTATAGGTGTTTTCGACAGCCTCTTTCCTTCATCTAACTCGTTTTTCATTTCGTTCCATACTTTGTTTATCAAACAAGTGCACGCCGACAAGCACATGATTGATCTGCTGCAGGAGGACTTAGCATAAAACACGAATTCAAAACACGAATCAATAAAGTTTTGTAGTTCTACTCTCGCCTAAACACACTGTTGATGCGTATATCACCGAATTTGAAGGCATATAAAGAACTTTTCTCTCTTAAATCCTTTATTAAGAATCTAACTTACTTAACCGGTAATTACAGCCTTTTCGTCAAGATTACCTCCTAGTTTCTCACGCCACTCATCTTGTAAGTGTTAATTTTATCCATGAGAGGCTAGAGCTACTATTTAATGTTGATATCCTCTTGGGTAAGTAGTAGAATGAAATGAGCAAAGTATTGTTTTTACAACAGCAGTTGGCAACCCTATCATACTAGAACCCACTAAACTTCAAATAGAATTCAGTAAGTAAAGGATCTTTAAATGAACACCAGATTCGATTACGTTAACTTAGGTTAGAATGGCATACATCATTAGATTTTTATATATTCTACGTATCTACGTATTCTTAAACTTCCCTAACCACCCACGTACACATAAAAGTACTTTCAACATCAATAAAATTATTCTCAACTTATTTTATTTGGTGCCGAACAAAAATGACTGTCTCTGCCTGAGACATCAATAAATTCACATTAAACAAGTTTTTCTTTGCCCCTCCTGCATTGCTCTCCTCACAGTCCTGTTTTTCGTTTTTCGATTTCGATTCATTATGTTGCCAAAAAAAAAAAAGAAAAAAAGAGAAAAAAAACACAAAAAAGAATCGAATGAACTGCACATGAAAGACACAGAGACCCAATATTACCCCGAAAAAAGCAGCAACGTAGACAAGAGTAAGACAACAACAACAACAACAAAAAAGGCCAAAAAGCCAAAAGACAAATGACCAAAAAAAAACACACACAAGAACAACAACAACAACAACGACAAAAGACAAATAACCTACCACAAGTCAAAAAATCTTGAGATTCCAAAAAACAAAACAAAAAACGCAAGAAGGCACTGAAAATGTGCACTGTTTGCCGTATATAGTGTATGCGGCAATACGATTATATTGATGCAATTACGTAGACATTAAAAACAACAAAAAACAACATTATCCTCGTCCGTCTGTATGTCAGTCAATGTGTGTACAAGTTTTTGTGCACTTGAACCTGGCCTCAATGATGGGCATCCATAAAAATTTTGTAATTATCGAAAATTTGTTTTTGTAGACCAACAATGGCCAAACATTGGCACGCGTTATTTCAATTACAATTGTAAAGTGAAAAGGAGAGGAATTTTGGAAAAATTTACATTAAAAACCGTGCTTGAGCCGAACTTCCACGGCGGTTCTGGGAGTTTAAACAATCGGTGCTTTTGTCAAGTCCTCCTATTGTATACGTAACGTTTATCTTAACCAATGTCACTTGCTTCTTAAGCTCTCAGTTGCTAAGGGAATTATAATGTTGCTTGTCCATAGAACTTCTTCTCTTCTCTCTTCCACTTGTAGAGCATTTACGAAGAGGTATCCTGCAATCCCACAAAGCTAATTTTCTATTGAATTTATTTGGAACAGAATAACTGGGCCTAAGTCTTTCGGGAAAGTTGGGTTGACTTTCAAACAAGGCACAGTGTTCTCGATGTGCTCTTGGTGTCATCTATTCGATGAGCAATGTCAGCACGTGATCTCTCCTTACGGGCGACCATGATACTTCCTAAAGAGCAAAAGCTGTTGAAGTCGCCTATTTAAGAGCCGTTGATAGAGAACGGAATATAAAAGTTTACTTTCATTCGCATCGTCCTTGATTTACTGCTGCCTATTTAAAAATCAAATTTCAGAGCAATTTTCTCAAGTAAATTGACTGCGACTGCCATATATCTGAGCTTATGTCTTAACAGCCAGATATCGTGTGTACATGCCTTGTTGCCCGGTTATTCCAAAATAACCCATTTTCTCGCACCAGAAGTCATTGTCTTAAATGCATAAGTATAAGCAGATGTGGCCGCATTACACACTGTCAAAAAATTTTTCAAAATCAATAAATGGGCGATAGATGGTACACTTTACAGACCATTCGGGTATGATTTTAAGGAAGTTTAATTTGTCAAACCATGACCTTCGTGGCAGAAACATACTTGCTCAAGCCCAAGTTCAAGTTCCAGCAGAGTAACAAAACGATTCTGCATTTACCTTGTTTGGCATACTTAGAAGAGAGATTCCTCTCTAGTCTCCATCGTAGGAATTTTAACAACAATGCCTGGTAAGAGTGAAAGCTTTCTATCTCCCAATAAAAGACAGAAATATTGTGGAAATATTTGGGCATTGATTTGAAGATCGACTTTCGGCACATCTTCTAGAAATATCGTTCCAGTAGCCTCATACTTCAATACATCTGTACAGTGGAATACTTCAGCTGATAATTAATTGTGCGTATCCTTTGCTCCTGACATCAGTTTCAAGTTGCCTTTCGTTCCTTTAAGATACTAAAGAAACAATTCTACTTCTTAGTTAAACAGTGAAGATATTCAATGCCATATTTTCCACTGCAACTTGGGCTTCCTTTGACCAGCTTCTGAGGTGGATTATTTGAATGAGAATTACATACATGCATACATACATAATTGGCCATTACAACCCTTCAGTCAGGATTACGGCCTAGCTTCGCATACCACTTATGTTGTGTGTGTTAATTTTATACATGAGTGGCGGGCGGGACCTACAGTTTAAAGTCATCTCCGGACGACAGATTGTTTGAGAAACTTTTCATGGCAATAATATTTACTCTCAGAATTTTTGCCAGAAATCTGTTGAGAGGAAGTCGCCGAAGAAATATTTTTTTTATTTCGTTTTTTGATGTCTGACCGGGGATTCGAACCCTGGCCTTTCAAGCCAACACACTACCTACTAGACTACGGCAACTACTAGACTGAATGAGAATTGCAGCGCTTTAATCACTTACTGATATAATTGGTCCTTACAACGCTTTAGTCAGAGTTCCAACTTAGTTCCTCACACCACTCCTGTTGCGTGTTGCAATTTTATCTGTAAATGACGTTTCACTTCCTGAAAGTTCATTTCTAGCCGCAAGAGTAAAAGTGTTGAAATTGACTTCTTTAATTACCAGTAGGATTTCGTTTTTTTTAAGGACCATCGATTACTGTGAATGAAAGTGATCTGTACGTCCCTGATCTTTTTCTCATTATTTTGCTTTTGTTTCAGATTCATGAATCAAATTTATCCCACAGACTTTTACCTAGTTTCACTAATGCCTGGAATTTGCTGTCTAGCTTATAAATTTCTACCTCAAGGCCACCTGGTAAAATATTATTTTAGACTTACAAAACCAATCTTCTTCTAGAAAAGAATCATAATCAAAAATTCTCCACCTTAATTTCGATTTAAACTTCAATTGTCTCAGCCAACTGTGAATTTTTAAAGCGGCAAACTTTTGCCAACAATTTACGACACTCTCAACAGTAAGCAGCAAAACAGACACACAGCAGCTACGTACATAAAGCATTACAGCAGGAATAATATTCGATCCAATTTTGTTTATAAACTGAAGTGAGATAAAAATGATTAAAAATACTTAAAACAACATCAACAACAACAACAATAATAAAATTCATTTAATAGCTGTTTTGTTTAAGATGAGTTCACAGAGGATATGGTAATTTCCTTCAGAAAAAAAAAACAAAACAAAAAAAAAGGAGCACATGAATACGAAAAAGAAGAAGATACGCAACAAAACAAAAAATAAATAAAAAAAAAAGTAAATGACAACAACAACTATAATAAAAAAACTGCAATAATAATAATAAAAATCAACCAAGTGACTGGCCTGGGCATTATTTTACTCTTAAAAAATTCTGTTTTTTTTTTCGTTTTTGTTTTCATTTTGTTTTTGTTGTTTATTTCTGTTATTGGTCGGTCACTGACCGTCCTCAAGGTTTTTCGTAATTTTTCGTATAAAAAGTTTTGAATATTTTGTGGGCAAAAAAAAAACTAAAAATTTTTGTTAGCGGGACAGCAGCAGCAGTAATCTAAAGAGATAGGGGAAGAGAAACCGGCATTTATTAACTTTTTTTGTTTTGTTTTGTTTTGTTTGTTTGTTGTACGTCTTCCCCTCTTAATTTCAGTTTTCTTTATTGTTATTATAGTATAAGTGAGTAAATTACAACAAACACGAACATCCTAAAAAACAACAAAAAAAAAACTTCCACCACCATTATTATGATCACAATAAACGACAACACAGGAAAACACATCACATCAATGCAACAAAAAACAACAACAACGACAACAGCGGCAACAACAACTAAGAGATAATGACAATGGCGATAATAATGATCTTCGCAAATGTATAAAAAAAAGTGAAATTTCGTTTTTATTTTTTTTTTTTTTGTTTTGTTTGCCTCTTTTTTTGTTTGCGATTGTTTTGTTTGTCTGTTGACCGTTTCCTTTGCTTTTAGTGTCCCGCGTTATTACAATTCCATGCTCTCCCTCTCCCTCTCTCCTTTAGTGTAAAATCTTAAAAAAAATTATTCACACACACTTAATCACTTATACTCTCATACAGCTACACACATTTAAACACAATAATCTTTTTTAAAAGCGAAATCAAAATAACAAAAACAAAAAACACAGACACTAAAAATATGGGGGGGGGGGGAAATATTTATTCAATGTGTTATTTATTTGTGTTGTTGTTGTTGTTTTTCGTTTATATCGTACGGATCAAACAACAAAAATTTGGAAAATTAAAAAAAAAGATTTTAAGATCCGACCATATGCACTAGATGTGTGGGTTTATGCAACAGTTTTTAACACTTTGCAACACTAATGTGGGAGCAAGCGATGGCTTCACTTGTGGAATGTCCTTAGAATCGACAAAATTATTATTCGATTCATAGGGTCTCCACCAGGCACTTACGGACTTTGACATTTGATAACGGCCATTTTGTTGAAGCTACAGCTGTCAAATTAGTTCTCATTTACCCAGGCCATAGATATGCTCGTATGCTCGCTGATTGGCCTCTGGAGCAGTTGACAATTGCACGTAGTTTCCACCGAAAAATCATCAACATCAACAGCGAGAAGGCCTATGTCTAGATGGATGAATGGCTACATCTACATGAGATCCAAGAGCCTCCAATACATTACGAAAGTCACTGTTTGTTGTGGATTTTGGGCTGGCTGCCTGATAGGACCATATTTCTTTGAGAACGACGTTGTCCAGCTCATCTGTGTCACTATCAATGGTGAGCGCTATAGGACATCCAATTTTGGCCTAAATAGGATAGAATAAGGACACCAATGATGTGTGGTTTCAATAGCTCATGCCTCATTGCATGTTCCGCACGAGTGATTTGCGGCCATGGTCATCAGACCTGAAGGCGTATTTCACTGGCCACAACGGCCATGAAATTTTAATTCTTCAGACTCCTTCTTGTGAAGTTTTCTTAAATCGCTGGCACATGTAAGGGAAAAGCAACAAACCATAGCGGTCCTCAAAGCCAAAATTCATCACAATCATGGAATATTTGACAGTTCATATGTACTGCACCTAGAGAATCTATGAAGGATGTTTAAACGACGTTATATTCCATACACAGTCATGTCAACTGGACTTCATGGTTGTTCTAGACGAATACAAATCCACTCCTGTTGGCCATAGCCTGGTAAATGATACACGTTTGGTAATAAAAAAAGAAACACCCTACAATGCCAATTGCCGTTTTCCATATGAGAAACAGCTCGTTGCTACAACTGCTATAAAAACGGTGCCTCGATTACATAACATCGTCCTGGACAGCATTGTGGCAAGGGAGAAAATTAAAAATCTAGGTTAATACAGATGGCATAAGTTGACTTTTCCATAATCATACGGGCTTATAGGAAAAGCAGGGTTGAGGTGTCGATCATTTTTGCTATCTTTTGCTACTCTTTCTAACATAACATAAACGTGACATGACCTCTACTAAAACCGATATTCACTGTATTGGATATCATACAACAAGTTCTGGTATTGGGCATCCGATAACAACCAACGTCTACACCCACTCCTACTTATTTATCGCCTATAGCTGAATATCAACACGAAATTAAAGTCGTTAATATTGGATGTCGTAAGCCCTCAGTCTTTCCTAGAACTGAGGAACTGTAAAAAGTATTCCTTAATTACTGAAGTCACGCTTTGAGGACCTCATACGGTCAGCTATTCCTCTAGCCGGTTAGCGTAAATAATCGATGCTTCCTGAATGAGGTATTGATGCTGCTCGAATGAGTATAGTTAAGTCGCCTAAATCTACTAGGTAGGGTGTGTGGGCTTTTTAGATGCGAGGCCGTGAAACACTATTTTTTTTGGTTTGACTACTTTCAGCAGATTTCTGACAAGTACTCTGAGTATTAAAATAAAATTATCATGAAAATTTTCACAAAAATCTCTCGTTCGTAGTCGTCTTTAAACTGTAGATTCCGTACGAGCTATTGGAGTTACAAATCCAACGAAGAACTCAAGGATAATGTTTTATTAAGTGAGATGCCTGTGCTGGCATGTTAGAAATTTCATTCACATAGAAATTTCATTCACAATGAATCACATTGGATCAGTGCCTAGCTAGTTGCCCTAGCTACAAAAAAAAAAGAAAAAAGAAAAGATCACTTCGATGAAGAGTTCAACATAGTCTAACAGAAACGGCAATATTTCTGTCATCAGTTGCCATTTTTTTTTTTTTTCATTTATTGTGTGACTAAAACTGAACATTTGAGATCATGATGCGTATGTATGCGTATGCTTATGCGTATGTATGCATACGCATGTTTTATATGGTTATGCGTGTTGAAGTTTTATTTGTGGTGGCTTAACATGCTCAAATTACGTTTTATGCGTTACTGCATAAAACGCAACTTAAGTTCTCCGTGTTCTCTCATTTCCCCGCTTCTATTTTCGACTATAATTTGCGTTTCGATTTAAAGAAAAAATAAAAACGAATTTTTAATTAAAATTTCAAATGCGAATGAATGAATGAATGAATGGAAGGAAGGAATATCTTCTATTCGGCTGATTATTAAGCCAAGCCAAAAGTAATTAAAATATTTGCCTTGTGAACCTTTGTTTAACATTTTCTATGTTCAATTTTTTTTAAACAATTTTCAAGTGATTCTCTATGGTTGTCATAACTTTTGGCATGAAATATGACACTATTCACACGGCTTCAGTATGACATTGCGTACATATGTATGTACGTACAACACATGAGAAAAGTCAAATTTTCTCTTTTTTTTGTGACTTAGGAACGGAAGATACAGGCAAAGAACAGAACTTACTTACGTTCTACAGTGCCTATGATGTTTGTCTAAAAATTCCTGATTATACTGACCCCATTTTGCTGAAGGTGATAGAACTTAGCCTGTCTTAATTTAAGTAAATCCAAAGGAACGTTCACTTCATTAGAGAATTTTGAAAGAAAATTGAAATAAAATGTGATAAATTAAGTCAGTAGGGAGGTAACGCGGTGGTAAGAACAGCAAATTACAAACATAACTTAGAAAGCTTTACTGCTTAAGAAAGAGAAGAACTCAATCAGCAAAATGTCTCTTATCACAACAACCAATGCATGCTGACAGAACATGTGGTTTTCCATCAACGCTGGACGGACCTACTTTCATCTTAAAACCTTAAATAGCTGCTTAGCTAAGAAGTATTGTTTAATAGAGTTAAATGCAGTAGAAAGAATGCAGTTAAATGCAGTATCCATCTAGAAATAAACCGTTTTGTTTTTAAGCCACAAGCCTACACTAAGGCTTCTTAAGCTCATAACAATATTCGCCAATATCCGATTGGTATCGTGCAATCAGTTCTGTAATTGGATTTTCTATATCAACCAGCACTGTATTGGATATCATACAACCAGTTCTGTTATTGGGCATCCGATAACAACCAACGTCTACACCTACGCCTACTTATTTATCGCCTATAGCTGAACATCAACACGAAATAAAAGCCGTTCAGTCTTGCCCAATTTTTTGTCGAGACAGTCTCAAACAGATTTTAAAAATCGTAAGCCCTCAGTCTTTCCTAGAACTGAGGAACCAAAAAAAGGATTCTTTAATTACAGAACTCACGATTTCAGATCATCATACGGTCAGCTATTCCTCTAACCGGTTAGCGTAAATAACTGATGCTGCTGGTCTACCTTTCTTCTTCCATTCACACAACTCCAGCTTGAGGTGTTGATGGTGCTCGAATCGTATTGAAAGCAACAGAACTTATGTATTGCTTGCGTGTTTAAAAGTTTAATCAGAGTGGTTGGAATACTTTCCAGATTTCAAGATATTAAAGGTGACTTCACACTGGTGGCAA
>QOCX01000078.1:155627-290448 GCA_005959815.1 Sarcophaga bullata
GCTATTAATTCATTCGCTTATGTCCTTGTAGTAGTACATTGGTTTATTAGATGTAAGGTCACGGTCAGACATGTCCAACAAAACGAAATGTGAAAAATAATATTTCTTCGGTGACTTCCTCTCAGCAGATTTCTGGCAAAAACTCTCAGAGTAAAATAAAGTTGTCATGAAAAAGTCTCTCAAACAAAATCTGTAGTTTGAAGACGATTTTAAACTGTAGGTCCCGTCACTCTGTAAACAAATAACACTCGCAACATGTGTGGTGTTGAGAAGCTAGGTCGTAATCCTTACTTACTATGTATGCTTATGTCCTTGTAATGAATCGTATATCGTCGCTGTAATCTAGTAGATAGTCTGCTCAGGCGAGCGCCCCTGGCTCAGACATCTCGAATAAAACAAAAAAAAAAAAAAAGAATTTCTTCGGTGACTTCCTTAATGTCCTTACAATGTCCTTACTTCCACCCTGTAAAGTTCACCTTCAGATCTCAGGACTAAAACACTTACACTTACACAGCTAAGATCTTAAAAAGTCACGTAACGGTATCATATTAAATATTGGTTTCGGTAGGCACAAGTGCCACGTCTTTGGCAAAATAAAATTTTATTGCTCATGTTATCGATAGCAGCTTTCGATAATTTCCACATATTGTTTATGCATTAGCCTTTGCTTGTCCATGAAGTCCCATTCTTTTCCATCAGCTTTCTAGTTTTAAAATATTTTTTTTTTTCGTTTCTAGTTTTTCATTAAAAAATTTTCTTTTCTTTTTTCTTTTGTCTGCCAGAAATTCCTTGACGCATTTGAAATTATGAAAAAATAATTTATTGAGCAAAAATGCATGACGAAAAAAAAAAATGTCACCAGAAAACTTAAATGAATGTCATGTTCGACCAACAACAACAAAAAAAAGAAAAGAAACAATCAACGACCACATCAATTGCAACATGATCTTTCTTAGAAGCTGCAACTGTAATGTTCAAGCTTTTGATGTTCTGTGGACAAAGAAAGTTGCATTGCAAGGCACTTACTTAAAATAAAATTGATGAAAACAGAAACAAAAACAAAACGAAACACGAACAATAATGCAAACTTAAATTAATACAAACAAAAACAAAAATTAAAAAAGAAAACAATAAAAACAAGAAGAAAAAGGTTGATGAAACACACGCTAACAGTTGTAGATGAGAAGACTGTTGCAGATGATGATGATGATGATAATGGTGGCGATGAAGGGAATGATGATGATGCATCGCAATTATGCTGTCGAAAATACGAAACGAAAACAAATTAAAAAGAAAAAATAATCTAAGAAAAGAATTAAAAACCTTAAACGACGACGCCACCACTTTCAAAATGAGCATGTTGTTGTTGTGTTGATTATTCGATTATTATTATTATTGTTGTTGCTGTTGTTGTTGTTGTAATGCAGCTGCAATTTGTGCATTAAACTGAAAACTGCTGACTGTATTTTGAATCTGAAGGGAGGAAGGGATAAAGGAAGAGAGACTAAAGTTGCCTAAACATACTCGGGAGAAAAGGAGAGAAGGAGGTGAGCCAAATGAGCGGAAGAGTATGACGAAAACGGACATATTGAACGTTCAGTGACCTCTTCCCTGTACTCCATGTATACTCCATATATATATGCATCAGCTACATTATGATCATCATCACAATCATCATCATCATCATCATTATATCCATCAGTTTTGCCATCTCCATCTCCATCTCCATCTTCATTGCCATCATCATACGTGTAAGTATCCCTTCAAAATGTCCAAGTTTTGCGTTCATTTCGTTTCGTTTTTATTTTCTTTTAATCTTCAGTGCGTGTGTGTGTGTGTGCGCGCGTGTGTGTGTTTCTTTTTGTTTTGCAAAATAATTTTTGTTTAAGTTTTTATTATTTCTATAAGAGAATACAAAAACAACAACACAAAAGCTTACTTGCCACATGCAACATACTTCATTTATTGCTATTGCTGTTGTTACTGCTATTGTTGTTGTTGTATTATTTACCCCAAAACTAACGATGCCAGAAATATACGCTAAAAATAATACAAAACAACACACAAATTTGCACTAACATGTGAAAAAATTATAAGAACTAGCAACACATAACAACAACAACAACAACAATAACAAAAACAATAATAATAATAATAACAACAGCATACTTTATATATCCATCTATCCCATCCATCCATCTATCCATCCATCCATCCATCGAGTCATCTCAACCAGCTACTGGCTAATGCTGCTGCTGCTGCTGCTGCATACAGCACAATAATGCATCATCGTCATCGTCATCGCCATCGTCATCATCAACAGCAACAGCAGCAGCAGCATTGAACTCAATATGAAATGAATTTTTGTTTTGTTGCTCTTGCTGTTTGTTATTGTTGTTGGCTTGGAAGACTATACAACGACAATGACAAGGAAAACAAAACAACGAGTTTTTATTTTTAACTGTCAGCCTAGTCAGTCAGTCCGTCAGTCAGCCAGCCAGTCATCCAAGCAACGTTTGGCTTTGCGAGAATGTATTCCATTGAAGAATGCGTTCCGGAGAGTGGCGCATGCGAACCAAATGCAATTGTGGACGCTGCTCTAGTGTTTCGTTGTTGCAGCTGCTGTCTTCATTTATTTTTTCTTGTTTTTTTTTGTTTTGTTGTTTCTTTGGTGTCATCGTATTCTTTCCTTCGTTTCTTTTATGCAACACATGATGCATTTTGTTGTTGTTTTTTTTTTTCTTTTACTTTTTCTTTTATTTGTTGTTATTTGCGTGCGTTAATGTACTATTTTTTGAAAGTCCAATAGGAAAGGGCTTTCAATCTGTACTGGACTGGACTGGACTGCATAGCCATAGTCTTTAGGATTCGAAAACAGGTTTTCTTAGGGTCGTGCGATGACTCGCATTTTATGGTTGTTGAAGTGCATTTTCTTTGGTAGATGACTTGCAATTTTCTTAGTCGATGAATTGCATTTTTTTTATCAATTTCTCTAGTCGATGACTAGCATTTTTTTGGTCGATAAATTGCGTTTTTGTGTTCGATAACTTGCATTTTTTTTTTTTTTTTTGATAATAAAAATATTAGCTTCAGCAACCATATTAGCTTCATCACATATGTCTCTTGTGGTAAGTAATCTCTGACCGTAACAAAAACTCTTTTGCAGTCCTTGATATCAGAGCTATCTAGCCTAGGTTCATTTGTCCAACAATTCCATTTTTATCCGATTTTAAGTGATTTATTTACGGAAATATTTTTGTTCTTTTAAAAAGAAAGACTTGGCAGGAGCAACAATTTAAAGTCGACATCGAACGATAAATTTCTCAAAGTTTTTGTCAGAAGAAGACGACAAAAACTGAGTTGGGATTTGCACTATTGACTCTCGTCTAAAAAGCCAACATACTACCTACTAGATTGCGGTGTCTTCGATCAGTATTTTATCAAATGTAACCTTAAAGAATTTCTAGAATTTTATTTCTTTCCCTATCGGGACAGTTGCAACATATTGCTGCCGTATTATATTTCGTTTCTTTCGATCTTTTTTGTTTTCCTCCTCTCTCTCTCTCTCTCTCTCTTCACATATATTTACGCAAATGCCGAAAGGTTTCTGATCTAAGATGGAAAGTTTGTTTTTGTTATGGCAAAAACAACATCGATTCCATCAGCAATAACGAAAGCAACAACAACAAATAATATTCAACTACTGCTAAACAACACATCAAATCATCCTGAACACAAAGAGATCGTAAGAAACAAGAAAAAGAACACAGCAAAACACACCAGTACACCAGCACACCAGCACACAAATGAAACAACAGACACTAGAATAGAAGAACAGAAGCCGTAAAACAACTAAAAATTATTGAAATTCACAAAAAAGTGGTCCAAAATAATAACACGATCAAAATAAACAAAAAAAAAAGAAAAAAGAAAGATGAAGGAAAATGAAAAACAACAACAACAACAACGACAACAACGTACTACTCTGTTGTTGCAATTGTTATTTCCACAATGAATCTTTTATTTGATGATGTTTTTAAACTTCTATTACGACAAAAACAACAACAACAACAACAACAAAAACATTGAAGTTGTAACATGAGCAAACCATATACATGAACACACACACATATGATGCGAAATGATGTGATGTGATGTGATGTGATGTGATGCGAGGTGATGTGCTATAAAACACTCACAGAAATTACTCCGTCAAAGTGTAGAAGTTTAAAAGAAAATTTGTTTTTAAATTAAAAAGAAGCAGCAACCTTTTGCGTGTTGCTTCTCTCATGTTGATCATTTTCACAGTGTATTAAAAACCCTGCAAAACTCATTGGGGGCAACAACAACAACAATAAAAAAAGAAACCAGAGACCCTAAAGTTTTCTTTAAATATCTCCCATCATCAACATCATCATCATTGCCGTTTTCATCTTCGGCTTCATAATCACCATTAACCGAGGGTTTTTGGTGAAGAGGCAAGTGAGTGGCAGTGGCAAATAAAAAGAAAAACTGGTAGCAACATCATTTGTTAACTATTTTTGGCCATCTACAACATTTTCCTTTTTCTGCCACCAGAAATTCACAAAAAAAAAAAACAAAAAAAATAAAAAAGAAGACATGATGCATTAGGTCTGCCTCCCCTTTCCGTAATTACACAAGCTGAATACTTTAGGGTATTTCACGTAAATGATTGGAAAATAAAGAAAGAGAGAGAGAGAGAGAGAAAGAAAACTCAAGCTGAAGTTTTTTGTTTTCCTGCAAAAGGCAAGACCAATAGCTGT
Source organism: Sarcophaga bullata (assembly GCA_005959815.1). Lineage (NCBI taxonomy): Eukaryota > Metazoa > Arthropoda > Insecta > Diptera > Sarcophagidae > Sarcophaga > Sarcophaga bullata. The sequence continues at coordinate 160,412 of QOCX01000078.1, forward strand.
AATGAGTACAACAAGTCTGGGTCATTAACACGCAAAGGAAATAAGGGGAGAGTGTAAACGAAAATTTTCTTTTTTAAATAATGGCTTCAATGGTTATGAAATCTCAAATGGTGTAGAAAGGTTACATCTTAGGAAAGCCTATTGCAAACGTGCGCTGTGCTGTTAATATCGATGCTAGAAGTTAACCAATTAACCGGGAGAATATACAAACACCGGGATAGGGTTAATGAGGCCACGACTCTTTTTTAATTAATTTCTTTGATTGAAACTTGTGTTCGTTGTGATTCCTGTAACCTGCGTGATTTAGTTTGTTTTTAACAGACAGAATTCACGGTGTAAAAAGAAAATTTTGTGAAAATGTAGCAAAAATCCATGAATTAGACTGCGTACTGGGAGTGACTTTATTTTTCCCAAAGCTTTCTTGGAGATAATTAGGACAACTAAGAACACCAGGAAAGAAACTGAAATTGTGTGGTCGTATTAGATGAGAGTCCGTGGTTCAAAACTCTGCTAAGATATCTCCAATGGAACGGAATTTGAAGAAATGTTACTACAACGGCATTTGACCAGCAGCCGCCTAGCAAAAACTCTGAGAATAAATAAAATTGCCATCAAATTTATCGTTCAAGTCTCGCCGGTTACGGATGAATTTTAACACACGCGTTCTGAGTAGTAGTCGCCGTAGTTTAGGTAGTGCTGGCTTATTAGACATGAGGTCACGGTTCAAAAAATATTTCTTTCGGCGACTTCCCCTCAGTAGTCTTCTCTGAGAGTAAATAAAATTTCCATAAAAAGGTTTCTTCATTATTTTGCCATTCCGAGTCGACTTTAAACTGTAGGCCCAGCCACTCGTATATAAAATGAACACACACAACATAAAGTTGTGTGAAGAGCTAGGTTGTAATCCTAACTAAAGAGTTGTAAAGACCAATTATGTGTGTATGTAATATGAGTATTGTGAGAAAGTAGATTGAAAAAATACTTAAAACCGTTCACAGAGTGAAATAGAAAGATCACTTCATAGTAGGCACCTTTTCCTCTAATAAAGACCGTTTGCTACAAGAACAACAAGTCTGAGTTGTTAATTAGCAGTACCGCAACATGTAGTTGAGCTTGATCGGCCATAAATTTCTAGCTGCTTTTGGGATAATATTTGTTGTAAATTGTTTTTTTTTTTTTTTTTTTTTTTTATTCTTAATTCCGGAAACTTGTTTACATTTTTCTTATGGAAAAACAATCTCCAAGAATTTCTCAAAAAAAAAAAAAAAAACCAAACGAGATTCAAAATACTTTCATGATAGAGAATAAATTTCATGCATTTGGGCGATTAGAATTTGAGCATTTTGAATAAGTTGTGGCAGCACACATGCAGCAAAAGAAAAAAGAAAAAAACGAAACGAAACGAAACGAAGAATTATGCAAATATGCCAACTGACAAGTAAAAAACTGACAAATCAAAGAAATGCCAAGATACAGAGAAAGGTGAAGATTCCATTTGATTCCCCGGTTAAAGCAATGCTCTACTCCACAATAACTTCAAGAACTTTCATTGATTTCGTTCAGTATGCTGTTTATGTTTCAATTCGCGTAACATAATTAATTTTAACTATCAAATCGAATTACTATTGTTGGCATACCTTCCCCCAAAAAGACACAAAAGAATCTTTCCATGTTAAAAAGAATTTGCTTGTGACTTAAAATGCAAAACACGCATGCGTCCATAGGCAAATAAAATTTTCTACTCTTAATACTATTTGCTAGTGTTGTTGTTTTTGTTGGTTTCTTATTGTATACGACTAAGAATTAAATTTAAGCCAAACATATAACCTTAATTTGGAACTGCTAAAGCGTGCTCAGCTGCCCATAAGAGACAGTCAATGCAACGGTTGTTATCAAAAACAAAATTCTGAAAGGCAAACATGAAGCAAGCAAGTTCTGTTTGAAGATTAAGAAAAGAACTGCGATCATATTCAGAGAAATTCGGGTTTTTGCTCCTGTGGGACAAAATTATCAAAAAATAATTGTCAAAAAACTTTGTGAGAAAAAAATTGTTAGCAAAATATGTCAGAAATTTTATCAGAAAAATTTGACAGAAAAATTTTCAAAAAAAAATTGTCAGAAAAACTAAGAGAAAAAATTGTCCGAACAAATTATGGGAAAAATATTGTCAGAAAAAACTTGTCAACAAAAAAGTGTTCTGAATATAACTATAAATTGTCTGAAAAATAAAAAAAAATTCTAGAAAAACTATGGTCAGAAAAAATTATCGGAAAAATATTGTCAAAAAAAAATTGTCAAAAAAAAAGTGTTCTGAGTAAAAAAAGTTGTCAGGACAGAAAAAAATGCCAGTAAAAAATTTTTCTAAAAATTTAAAAAGAATTCTCAGAAAAGCTAAGGAAAAAATTGTCAAAAAAAATTATCGGAAAAATATTGTCAGAAAAAATTTGTCATAAAAAAGTTTTCTGACAAAAACTATGAAAAAAAAATTATCAAAAAAATTGTTAGAAAAAAATTGACAGAAAAATAATTTAAAAAAAAAAAAAAAAAAAAAAAATGTCACAAAAGTGTCCGAAAAAATTGTCACAAAAAGGTGTCCGAAAAAATTGACAGAAAATAAATTGTCAGGAAAAACTTGTCACAAAACAGTGTCAGCACTGTTCTGACAAAAATTATAAGAGTTTCTCACAAAAATCTTTCGTTCAGAGTCGTTATTTAACTGAAGGACCCGCTACTTATTTACATCAACACACAACATGTTTGGTATGAGGAGATAGATTGTGTTGCAATCCTGGTAGTAGTAACCAATTATTTCATTAACAGTTTTGGCTGTTCTTCGCTGAAGACAATTTTTTTCCACATATTTAGAGCGTTGCTTAAAATCTTATACAAAATAAATGAGACTTCAGATGAAATCCTTTCAACAGGTGACTGTAGTTGTATCCTCTTATAATTCTTTACTGAAAAATCACTTAAACTTCCACTAATCTATAGGTATTGTGCTACATTTTATGTAAGAAATTATGTGGCACACAGTAAGTTGTTATCAAATGATGGCACATATTTTTATGACTTCATTACTCAACTCAACTCAACACAACTCAACTCAACTCAACTCAATACAACTCGACTTGATTATTTAAATAATTTATAATAAAAATATCATTGTGTATTAAAATATTCATGCCACAAATAATGTTCTCACACACACTATTATTATACATTCAACTACTTTACATACAACCAACTGATGCATTACAGATTATAAAAGCATTACAAAACTACATACATACGTACATAGATGGACGAGTATAAGGCTAAACGAATAATTGACATTTAAGTCAATATCATTACAAGATATTTATATTGCAACTGCAACTGCAACTGTGCCACACAGCCACATAGCCACACAGCCACTGCTGATGCCATTGTGCACTTCATGTGTATAAGACGACATGCACCACGAGTCGCCATTAATGGATTATCTACACAAATACAGACATACAGAGATGGGCAATTGGCAATTGCTTAAATTAACATCTTAAACATGATGTTTTCATGTTATACTTTATGTTGGGGCATCATCAAATGGCATTTGTTAACTGTCCGCCTTCTGCAAATAGTGCCACTCCTAGTTTTTCATGCCACATGTTTCACGCTAAACAATGCCATACTGGTGGCGTATTTATGTATCGTTTTTTCGCATTGCACATTTCTTTCTACAGAACGAATATAGTATGCATGGATATGTATCATATGTATGTATGCATGACATGTATGTACAAATGTAGGTTTGTTTGGTAATGAATAAATGTGCAAGATGAGCATGTGCCACATACAACATAAATAGTAAAATGTTTTGTTCGACTACTACACATTTGTATGGAGGCATGTATTAGATTCTGATAATGTTGTCGATGACTATGACTATGATGATGACGATGACGATGACGATGATGCAGCAACAGTCATTGCTGCAACAGAATTTATAGAGGCTGAAGTTTATTACCGCACACCGAGTAAGAAGTGAGCGCTTAAACGAGCATCTCTCGCTTTCTATGTGGCAGCAAGTGCTGAATTTAACGATTTTTATAAGCCAACCAATCGACATACAAACAAACAACACATTTATTTCCAAAGCAGCTGCAGGTATGTGTTTCTCTTTTTTTTTGGAAAGAAAACAATGTTGCATGGTGGTGTGGGCAGTAAAGGCAGAAAAGGGGAGCATTTACTCTGGACCCTCTTAGAAATATATTTGCATCTGAAGAAAGCACGGCAACTGTTGTTGCCATCATACTGGCCATCATATTTTATTTCATCTGGAATTATCAGGTCGTCGAAGAAAGCAGATCACACACAGAATGTAGAAACGATTAATGGCTGATAACTGAACAGAGATTTCCCTTCTTATGAAGCCACACATCAAACGTATACGTTTTACAAATAAAACCCAATGATACTACTCACCGGCATGCTTTTCAAAATCTTCCATCCCCCTCTGTAATCAAATTAGTTTCGAACTCCATCTCTGGTTGGTTTTCAAAAGGTGGCTGTTAATCCACCTTAAAGAAATCAAAAAGAAATTTGTGTGTGGATAAGCCAACCAGCCAGTCAGCCCCGAAAGACAGACAGACAAACAAACAAACAAGCAGACATCCACAGTCTTTTTAGATGATCATCTCGTCTTAAACTGTTGCAGCAAATGCAATAACAATAATAAAAACAACAGCAAGTATACTTGTTGTATAAACTGAATAGTTTTTTGGTTTTTTTTTCGTTTTTGTTTTTTGCTGGAAGGCTTAAAGGCTGGCTAACTGAATGGCTTCCGTTAAATGTGACCAGACCCAGCCAGGTACGGGTATAAGGAATGAAACTTTTACTATTGAATTGAATTGTGAAGTTGTTGTTGTTGTTGTTGGAATGGCGTGTGGCATTATGTGATGTGTGGTGTGGTATGGCGTGGCATGAAGTGGCGTGATGGTGTGGATCTCTGGAGTGGTTTAGTGTATTACATAATCCAGCATGTGCATGGGTGCTTTAGACAAAGATTATAATGTTGCCGTTTTGCGATAATGACGACAATGTTCATGATAATAATGATGATGATGATGATGATGATGATGATGGTGCTTTATTGGCCACAAGTGCATCAACAATTGTGTCGAAGTTTTGCACTTGCGCTTTAAGCAGCCGATGCCGATGCCGTTGCCATTGCCAATTGCCATTGCCTTTGCCGTTGCTATTGTTAGCAAGTTTAGCCATGTTTAGTAGTGATGGTGGCTGATTATCATTGAGACCCACAAAATGCATGAAGAGGCGCTTAAAATACAAAATCTTTGGATCAGACTTAGATTCACTTATTCATTCACATAGTAAAAATGAAAACTTAAGTACGTACAACGTACAACGTACGAACTAACTGTTGCCAGTAAACTATCAGCATTTCGTGCAACAGCATGTTGTAAATAAGTAGTCGTAAAAATGTATCCAGCTACCTGATGCTACTGTTTTTAATGTTTAACATGTGCATACATTTTGTATCTCAATCAACTACTGCTACTGCTGACAATACTTCTGCTGCTATTGCTGCTGCTACAGCTGATATTGCTGTGGCCTACTGTTGTAGGTTTACTATACAGCATCGACATCTTAAGCTTTCGTTTGTGTATCCTTTTGGATACTGCAGCATATCACCTTCACGACCTTGCTTTCTTTGTGGCAACATTGTGTACAACATTGTTGTTTAGTATACCAAATACAGCACACTGTGTGTGTATGTGAGTATAAGATGCAATTGTTGTTTGCTGCTTATTTTAGTCCCGTTTACTTGGCGGTGGCCAATTGTTTGTTTGCTACTGTTGGCTTGTAGTCTTAAAATTTTAGTACTTGACCACTGTGGTACGTGTATGTTTGTCTGCTTATTGTTTGTCTGTCTGTTTGTACAAATGTTTATTGTATGAATCATTCCAAATGTCTGTTAGTTTTATACTTTTACTTGAAACATTTATATGTGTTTGTCTGTCTGTTTGTCTGTCTGTCTGTCTGTCTGTCTTTGAGCATTACCAAATGATCATTTCATAAACAATGTATGCATGAACCAGCAAATGTTTATGTATGTGTAAACATAGATATCTACATACACACACACACACACATATACGTATGTATGTATATAAACAATTACTGTTGCGCCTTTATGTCTGCTCAGTTATAGTTTGTGGCTCGTGCCTCATAACAGACGCAGACAGCATTTGTTGTTGGTAGTTTTTCTTTTGTTTTTGTTTTTTGTTTTTTGTTTTTTTTTTTTTGTTTCAACAATTTGTTAACAATGGCAATAAATCCATTTGTAGTTAGTTATACAGTGTAATTTACCATATATTCCATGAAGAGTTATTATGTGCTTATATTTCTTCTTCTTCTCTTTCTCCACCTTCTCCTTCTATTTCTTTGGCATATTCTTCTGATTTTGTTAACGCATAAAGACAAGACCACAACACGGTTTTCATTCATATTTGGTTGGTAGAAATCGGTTTTGTTATTTGGCTTTGCATTTTCAAATATTTTGAATTCGAAATTTCAATTGGTAATTAACATTTAAAGTCTAATAAAGTCAGAATTTAATTAATTTATAAAGAAAATGAGATTATTTTGTAGGCGTTTAAGGATTTGGTTGAAATATTGGGAATATTTGAACGCATGAGGTCACCGGAGTCTGGTAAGTACTGTGTCGGCTTATTAGAGGTGAGGCCAGGGTTTAAATACCAGCCCAGAAGAAAGATTTCTTAATCATTTCGGTGACTACCTCTCAGCAGATTTCTGACAATGACTTCACGATTAAATAAAATTGTTTCTCATGGTAATTTCACTTTACTTTCAGAGTTTTTGCCCAAAATCTGCTGAGAGGAAGTCGCCGAAAAGATGTCTGGGGCTTGAACTGTGTCCTCATGTCTAATGGACCAACACACTACTTACTACGCTACAACGACTTCATTGCTCAACATGTGGTTTTAAAAAGACTATTGCAGGCGTATTTGATGTAAAATTAATTTTTTTGAGCATTTTGGAGCTCTCTATTGATCTTTACTTTTTGTAGTCACATGAAGTCTTGCGCATACGGGGCAAGCCAGCCGAATAATTCCAGCCCAGTAAGACAACAAGACAGTTGCCATTGGTGACATATACCGAACGAAATGTAAGCCAATTAGGCTTATGGTTTGCTAAGACTCTATGTGACCCATTGTGTCTATGCAACTGAATGGGGTTTGTAATGAATGGAGATTTTTTTTTTGCTTAAAAATCGATCTTTTCACAGAACCGATGCAATTATAGTCCTTCTCCATAATGCAAAACGTAGCTATGTTTTGAAATCTAAAAGAACATCATTTTTTGAGAGAAATCTTTACCAAAGTATCTCAGATTTTCCGTAGTTGAGTATGCAAATCGGGTTTCTTATCTGAAGGGCTCAACTAATTACTGAATTCACCACAATGGAATACTTTTCTTTGTGAGCTAATAAGCTAATTTGTATGGCATTGACTGCAATTGCCTCAAATTTAAATAACCAGCCTACGCCGGATCACATTAACATGCCAATATGTTTTACAAGCAAATGTTACAAGAAGCATTATCTTACTTCCAGTAAGTCCATGAATATCAAAAGAAGTGCTAATGTGACGGAATTATGTGGAAAGCACTGTGCAAATCAAATATGTCTTGATGCAAGACACGCTACTTGTATTACGACTTTTACCGTCAAACGCATCATTTGCCTGCCTGCCTGCCTACATGATCTTCATTATCAAATAATATTTTATGATTAACAAGCCTCAGTTTCTTTTTTTTTTTTTTATTTTTTGATGCCATCATAATATTCATAAAATAATGAAATAATTACGGCAATATTTAGTGACTTTAATGAATAAAATAAAAAAATAAAGTTTTTAAATGAAAAATATCTAACGAGACCATCTATGCCCATTAGAATTCAAAAGGAAGAGAAAAAGAAATCATTTGTTGGAGCGCTTTAGCATTTTTAGTAAATTATTCTAAAAGTGATTACAAATTCAATTAATTCTGGAATAGAAATACATACATACACGCCAACTAGCCAGTTTGCCAGAGTATACTAGACTATTTAACTATGTATGTGTGTTACATACGAATCGTTTCCCATATCAGTTTCCATTGCATAAAGTAGCAGTCTATCGTCTCATCTAGCTATCCATCGATCTAACCATACATCTCTCTGTAAGATCATGATCGTAGACGGATGTAGAGACATTGATCGAGGAAGAAGTGGAAGAGAGTAACCAACTAATTGATATTCAATAAAATTCCTGATTTAATGTTTAGTATACGTACGCGTACGTTGAATGGCTTGTAGAATTTTAAAGAAATACAGTCTTAGTCTTAGTATTCAACATATGGATTAATTGTAAGAAAAATCAAACAAACATTTAAACATTTAACGAGCATGTTAAGACATACATATTCATGTTTTAATACCAAATAATTGGCAAAAATTATCGAACAAATACATTTAATTGTTGCATAAAAGGAAATTTTTTGTTGCACCATATACTACAACGTGCCGTGCAAATGAAGTATAAAACTGGCAGTGATAGTGGTAGTGATGGCAGTTACGAAAAATACCACAGACAGACAGACGACAACAGAAAGACGGACGAATCGCACAATGAAATGAGAGAATCAGGAATTAATCAACAAATAAACAACCATAATGAGGTGAAGTGCAACAATAGGTTTTAAACGACTTTAAAATACTCTCTTGTTTCCAAACTGAATGTACTCCTTATACCCATTCACGATCTGCTAGGCCTAGTGCGAGATATTTTCAAATATTTTTGCTCATTTGAAAGACCTATTGATGTCAGTATGTATGGAGTAGTATAATATCTTTCAAATGACCGCCCCTGGTTGTTTGGGTGATGAGTCCTAAATGTACTATTTTCCTTGGCTCCGATACAAAAATCAGGCTTAATTTGTGTTCTCACAAGAACAGTTTTACGCAGTCATATCAACTCTTCCATCTGACATGATTATGCTCTCAAGTCTCCCTTGGGCATAACATTTAATATTTGGCCACCAAATATTAGTAACCAGATGTTAGTAACCAGATCATACAATTTAGAGCAAAAAAAGTTGGATATTACCAACCTATGGTGCTCGCCGTTGACAGTAATGGCCTGGTCATAATGGTCTTTCTGAGAGAAATATGAACCGATGACACTGACAGCTTAAAATCTATTCCAAACAGTGATTTATTTGGAATGCATTGGACACATTTGGATCTCATGTGGCTTGGTATCGTCCCAAATGCAACAAATTTGTTTGTTCATGTATCCCTTCATACACGCATAGGCTTCATCTTTGATAATGGTTGGTTGGCTATGATTGTCTATGGTGTTTTGATGCCCTGTTGACAGTTCTTATACATCCAGGGTTGTAAGAGGCAATTATTAGTGAAGATTTTTGTTGAATTTATAGTTCCGTGGTTTCCTTTTTAATAAGCTATTGAGGAGGTTGTTGTAATTATGATGTCCAGCCAGAAACTGTATTAAATTCTAGTTGTCCTCTCTATAACGTCTGTAATTAGTTTCGACTGATAGGCTACTTCGGACCGTGCGTAATATATACATGTGTGTTGGAGCTTCACAAATACTCATTTCCATCGCCGTCGTCCCTATGGGAACAATTACTACTACAACACCAACTGTTGCTAAGGATATGGCTACTCCGACGTAGTCTTCTAATGTGTTCCTCTTCAGGAATTTTCAAATCAAATCCGTTCGTCATCATACATCATTCCACACATTTCCGATTTTAGCGCTTTAAATGCATTTTTCATTTTTATCCAGTTTAATAAGGACACAATAATTTCTGCGTTTTTTTTCAATTTCGATTATCTTTCTGGACCTAGATTTTTGCCTATTAACATTGGTTGTACGAAACATACCTGGTTTCCGCCATTGGTTGCAGCAGTCAGGTAGTACGTATTCTCTTCTCAAAACACTTTCCAATAGTATTCAGGAAACAGCCTATGGAACAGAAAAAAGTGCCCCTCATTGCTTTCTGTATTAAGAGAGGTAGTGTTTGGGATACTACATACATAATTGGTCATTATAACCCTTTAGTAAGGATTACAACCTAGCTTCTAATGCCACCTATATTGCGTGGTGATAATTTTATCCGTGAGTGAGGGACCTAGAGTTTATCGACAGATTTTTGAAAAATTTTTCATGGCTTTTTGCCAGAAATCTCCTGAGAGAAAGTCGTCGTAAAAATATTTTTTATGTTTCGTTTTGTAGGAGATGTCTGATCTGTGGTTTGAACCGTGGCCTTACGTCTAATACGCCAACACATAAATGCTAGACTATAGTGAATAGTTCTTATAGAAGTAAGATATTCTTATTGCCTATAGAGGCTCAATAAAGTTACGCTAAGTATGTTTTAAATTCTGTGTAGAATGCTGAGTAATGGAGCAAACCCCCCCCCCCAGACTTACAGTAACTTGGATTGTGTTACAGTAGATTCTTAACATCAATTTTATTGGGTATTGTGTAGTATTGGGTATTCTGTATTCAACAAAAGGTTTCGTAATATGCTTTGGAAACAAACATAACCAAACTTTTGCTGTAGCGATCGTTGACCAAAAACAAAACAACAACAAAAAAAACTATATAGTTATTGTTATTGTTGTTGTTGTTATCGTTGTTGTTGCCGTTTGTTGTCTACACTTAATAAAAATGCATCTTATCGAGGTAACAAATAAATGCACATTCGCATTCGACAAAAAGCACAAAGAAGCACAACAAAAAAAAAAGCAAAAAACAAAAAAAGAAAATTTTAACATGGAATGGATATACAAAAAGCAGCGGACATAACTTAGGTTAGAATTTCTTGAGAACTCCTAATTATAAATACATTGAACAAGTTGTTGGTTGTTTCAACTTAAAGAATAATTATGAATGTGATGGAAAGAGAGACTCAAACCAAAAACCAAAAACTATGGCCAAGACGAAAATGAAGACTGAGACGTATGTACGTATAAGAGCAACATTCTGTTCTTATTTCTTCTTTTTTTTTTTTTTGGTTTTCTTCCACTTCTTTTTTTTTTTCATCAGCATTTTAAACCATAACGAGCAACAATTTAACATTTTCTATTTGGTCTTCTGCTGTCTCTACACTGTGACTTTTAAGTTGGCCAACTACAATGAGCAACATTTTGTTAAGCCAACAAACCGAAAAAAAAAAAACAAATTAAAACAAAAACAACAAAATGCCAACAACAATAACAACATTTGTAACGAAAGTCGCACATTTAAGACTCATTAATGTGGCGACATTTGTTAAAATACAGAAAAATTAACAATAATTTCTTGTGTTGTTGTTGTTGTTGTTGTTGTTGTTGTTGTTCTTGTTGTTCTTTCTATTTTATTTTTATTTTATTTTTTTTTGCATGCTGACGATTTAAAGACAAATAGTTGTCTTTATTATCACAAACAATAATAAAACATTCTGGTTTTGTTTTTGTTTTTGTGTTTCTGTTTCTTCTTTCTCCTCAAAACAAAGAAAAAATGGGGGAAGAAAAAAAAACACGAAAAACTTCTCTTAAAGATCGAAAAGATCAACACTAAGCTGTTGCAGCAACAACAGCATTCTAAACATTAATAATGTTTGGCTAATGCAACCAACAACACCAAGAGACAAGCACAACAACTACTGCTGCAGTAACAAGTGTAGCAGCAGTAACAGACAAAAATGAAAAATTATGTTGAGAAAAACAGAGCGTTTTCAGCATTTTTAGTCAATTTTCCAAGAAAAACCATTTTCAAACAAGCATTTATGTGTTTGTGTGTGTGTGTGTGTGTATGTGTGTGTGCTTAAGAGTGTTTTTCCTATTCATTTGAACCTGCTGCCTTAAAAGATTTCCTCAATGCCTATGCAGAGTTGTGCGTTATAAAACTGGCAAGGTGCCTGCAGTTATATTTCAACTCTTTTTTGTCGAATTTATTTGAAGAAAGTTTTGATAAAAGGTGAACAGAATTAATGGCTTTCAAAAATGTACACCTTTTTACTCAATAGTTTGCCATTTTGAATGTAAATTCACTAGAGTCTCAGAAAGATTGACGTAGAACATCACCATATAGCTGCTTGACGGTCCGTAAGAATATCGTCTGTGGGAATAGCAATTTAAAATAAACGTAACTATTCGCTACATCATGCACATTCTTTCATTCATGCGTTTGGTTTTTATTTACGTTACGAGTGGTTGTTTGATGCATCTTCTGAAGCGAAGGCATAACTGGCCCAATTTTCTTTGAAAATGACGGCGGCACAATGAAAACACCGTTATTTTATTGATGTAAACGATATTTTAATTCAACAGAATGTTGCAATCGATTTATTGCGTCAAACGTTTGATGGCCTTTTTATAAGCCGAAATGATGATGCGTTTCAACTACGATGGACTATTTTCCGGTAGCGTGCCTTTAATGAAAATTTGTATGCCGACAAACCAGAGACCAAAGAGAATTGAGCATTTGAAGGCCAACATTCATGATGATATTGTCAAAATACGGCATCATACACTCGAAAACTGCACAAATATGAATGAAATAAGATTCCATTGCTAATCGAAACAATTGTACTTCACAACAACAACAAAAAAATTCAAAATCGTTTTTGTTTTCATGCCGTTTAAAATTTAAACTTTAAATGGTTATTAAACGCATGCCCGTGTTTCAAAGCCCACCTCTGACGCAACACGTAAGAAATATTTTGTTTCAGATTTCTAGCAAAAATATTCTGAGAATAAAAGAAAATCGCCATGTAAAGTTTTCTAAAATATCTATCGTTCGGAATAGACTTTAACTGCCACCCCCCTTGAGTCAGGATTACGACCTAGCTTCTCACATCACCATATGTTGTGTGTGTTAATTTTATACACGAGTGGCGTGATCTACAGTTTAAACAACAGATTCCGAACAACAAATTCTTAGAGAAACTTTTCCTGGGGCTTGAACCTAAGCCTCACTTCTAATAAGCCAACACACACTACCCTCTAGACTACAGCGGCTTTACATTTTGCCATCACTGCCCTGGAAAAGCCACAAAAAAAAAAAGAAACTCCAAGTATTTTTAAGCAGAAATGGTGTAAAGAAAATATTCGTACTTAAGCTCAATGCGATCGTTTATGGCAATTTATTTAGCAGCTTAAAATGTTGCAAATGAACCATTTGGTAGGAAATGTGGCTCTGCCTTGCCACCACATCTATTTGTCTGGCTGTTGTGTTGTTTTCAAATATTTTAATTGTATTTGCACAAGCATATACTAGCGTATATATAAGTAGATCGACTTCTACGTTTTTGTAGAATTTCATTTGTTTTCTTTTATTGTTGTTGTTATTGTTGTTATTTTTGTTTTTCTTTCTATTTCTTATCGTATATTATTTTGCAATATTTATGACATTTTTTTGTGTATTTGAGCGTCAATTTATGCTGCAATTACTGGGTATATTGTGGCATTGAAGATTTTGAAATTCGTATTACTGCCATTTACAACAACAACAACAACATAAAAAAAGAAAAACAAAAAACAGTTCAACTCTACAAATAAAACCAAAAGAAAGAAAAAAACGATGAAGATGACTCGTATTTATACTAACTACTGCAGCACAACAACAAATAAAAAAAAAAACAAAAACAAGTTCATCATACCGATCGCAATAATGATGATGACGATGATTTTCGTAATGATAATAATGATGCTGTGCTAGGCTGTGCTAGGCTGTGCTGTGCTATGATGTGCTGTTCTGTGCTGTGTTCGTGATGTAATGCTGTCGCGAGAGTGACCAAAGTCATGTAAGTCTCAAAGTCAAAGCCAAGTTCCATATTTATCATTACATTGGCAAATACTTTTACCATCAATAGACACAACAAACAACAACAACAACAACAACAAATATATACGAATGGTGCTACAAAAGCCAGAATGCCGAAATCATATACAAAATAAGACATATGTACACTAGGCTAGGCTTAGGAAGGAAAAGCAGCATAAATACGTAGAAGCGTTGAAATAAAAATTAAAGGAAAAGGAAATTTATAACGAGATTGTATAAGGAACACTAAAAATGCTTCACAGAGCAATTCTGTATCAGCGTTTATTGGTTTTCTTTTCTTACACTTTCCATAACAAAAAATTTGAATTCTGATTGAATTCTGTTTAAAACTGGCCTATCAATTTACATGACTATTCGTGGGCATAGTTAAGATCATTGGAAATTAACAAATGTCTACCACAGAAGGTTACTTCACTCGGTGGCCAATAAATTAAATGCAGGTTAAAATATGGATGATCACCGAGTGTCTTGAACTATAGTCGCGATGTATATTTTACAAACCAACAACCAGGCACTACTAAGAAGGCTGAAATAGGCTTCTTCCTATAGACTGTCAAACCTTTTTAACCCCCTTCTCTTTCATTTCGTTAATAGCATACATAGCAGTGGTGATTATAGTCGCCGTAGTCTAGGTAGGTAGTGTGATGGCTTATTAGACATGAGGCCGTGGTTCAAAACTTAGCTAAGACATTTCGAACAGAACGAAATTTGAGAAAATATCTTTCTCTCAGCAAATTTTTAGCAAAAACTCTGAACGGAAAATAAAATTGCCATGAAAAGTTTCTTAAAAAATCTATCGTTCGGAGTTCACTTCAAATTGTAGGTCCTGCCATGACTGTCCTGTATGATATTAAGCTACACAGCAGAATCGATCATTGTCTTCCGTTTCTTAAAATTTTTTGCAATTTTTAATTCAAATCTAAAGTACGGTGTGTAGGGTGTTTTAAAAGAAAACTGAAAACTACATTGAAAATTAAACAGTGGAAGACAAAGTGCTACCATTATAGCAGACACTCACTCCATGATCTAATGCAGAAACATTCATCTATTCATTCTACCATGGCCATCATATCTGTCCATATATTACACAAACAACTATTTGGTTCATTTACACTCCCAGTGAAATTTCAGTAGACGCTTTAATACTGGAGACAGCAGCTTAATGGCCAATATTACAAAGATTGATGGACTGATGGTGAGAGGCAGGGCAGGGAACATTTAAAAGTCAACTTGAAATACAAAACAAAACAAGAAAACATTTGGAAAGTCTTTTAGTAAGTCAAAGCAGACTTAACAGTACATTACAGTGTTGTGCATATTTTGAATGGACTCCATAAGCATTAATTAATTGAGGAATAATAGTTTCTAGATCTATGGCGGTGTTAGGTTATTACAGCTATAATCTGGAACGAGTTTTATTGAAATCCTAAAACAAAACATTGGAAATTGTTACAAACACTAGCACAATAAACTAACCGATACAGTGTGTGGTGTAGGGCATATTTTGAGACACTGAAAATTTACTTTTTAAAAATCTAGTTTAGAAAGATCACGTTCTTATTCTGTTACACGCTGACTTGTTCGTTTGCTCATTCACTCACTTGCTACGAAAAAAAAAAAACAAGAAAAAAAAGCAGAAAACTTTTGAAATGCAGTGGCATTTTTTTGCACTTGATTTGTGCAGCACAAAAAACCAAAACTGGATTTCCTAGAAAACGATTTATTATCGTTGAATATTTGTTATCGTTGATTATTCGTTGAAATTGTTCTTTTTTTTTTTTAAGTTTTTGTTGCCTTTTTCCATTTTTTTGTTTGTTTGTTTTTTCTTAAACATTCTGTAGACTGTAGACTAGAATATGATCACAATTGGAAATGCAATTGAAGTCGAGAATTAAAGTTTTATTTTTTATTTTTTTCCGTAATTGTTTCATTTAAAATTCAAGAAATGATTTTTTCTTTTTAATTATTTATTATTAGAAATTATTTGATTTCATTTAAGCCATGTTTACTGTACATACTCGTATGCGTATTAATTTAAGAAAAATCTTTTCTTTTTTTTTATTTCAAAATGAAGCATAAAAAATGTGTGTGACAAAGGATTCCTAGATTATATTGATTTTGATCAAAGATCGATAAGTGGTTCAAGTCTTCACTAGACTTGGTTTCAGCCTACTTGTCTAATTGATCAATACGCAAAAGGTGAACGGTGAAGGACACCATGAGCGTTCCTATATCGATAGATAGGTGGGCTTGAGTACGTGTACAGACGTAATGGCAAATATAGAAACATCCAGATATCATGGGAAAGAAAAAAGGAACAAGACCTAGAGACTGAAAAGGAATAAGTAAGCCAAACAGATGGCTTAACTACAGCACACTCAGCTAACATTATTCCATTTGGAAACTCAAAAGAAGCCGAATATCGGCTATCAACACCAAGTTTAAACCCACATGGTATTTATACTTTTTATGCAATAACCGCACATTACTGAAAGAGATACTTAACTTCTTTATTTTTGGTTAGTACAGTCCTTCAGTCATGATTACAATCTAGCTTGTCACACAGCCAATGTTGTGTGTATGTTAAAAACATCCATGAGTGGCATTCAAAGGTGACAGAGATTTTGAAAAACTTTTCAGGCTGAGAGTAATTTGCCAAAGAAATATTATTTCATATTTTTGGGATTTGAACTATAGCCTCTCGTCTAATAAGCCAATACACTGCCTGCTAGACTAGACGGCTACTGAGGAGTTGCTGCCTCGAAATTTAATAAAGAATTCATGCAGGCCGCTCAGCATGCAAGTCTATTCGCAGATTTAATTCGGTAAAAATCACGGCACTATTAAAAACAATCACAGATTGGCATTAGGCATTTGAAGGGAAGAAATACTGCTTTTTATAGATGTTGCCCAAGCAATTGATAGAGTTTGATTTGTAGAACTAAACCCAGAGTTGGAAGAAATTTATTTTGTTTAAAATATTGAGAAGCTGCCGAAAAGTTATAATAGATGTGGGCACTCCGCAGGCAGAAGTGATGACGTAAAACGAGGTAAAACGAAAACAATCGCAGAAACAGATTTCTTGAGAACATTTCTTGATCAGCCGCATTATCAAAACAAAATTGTGGGTTTCAGTTGGCATAGTAAAGATTACGGTTGTACCTTCAGATGGCGAAATTGTTTGCGTAGAGTTTTTTAAATCAAAAATTTGGTCTTAAGCGCTCATCTCGTACTGGGTTGCTATTCTCTGCCAAACGCAGTAAAAACCCTAAAAAAAACCTTTACAAACCAAGTTGAACACTTTGATTACTATTTTCGACTGTTTGTTACCCTTTCAGCATGTTTTTTTTTATAACAAGAAAGATTGTAAATGATCAACTTTTCAATTCCGCTTCTGAATTCAATCAATTTGGATGCAATTTAACAGAGTTTGGCAGATGTTAGTTCAGTAGCATAAGGTTTACTGGTTTTAACTTATGTGTGTTCCATCGATCTTTATTTTATGTCCAGTGGCGATTAGTATTAGCCTCACTGAATTATATAATCATGTGATAAAAAGATTTTCATAACGTACTTCTGAATTCAGTTCAGTTTCAATCCTGGACTCCCTCCTAGTTACATACATACATACATACATACATATTGTAATGCAACACTTAATTTCAATATTAGTACGTACATACGATATACGATATACGATATATGTATTGTAATTATGTACGACGTATGTATTTATAAAATAAAAGAATTTAATTTTAAAATTGAAACATTTTTTAAAAATAAATTAAAAATTTAGTTGCTAGAATTGAATGAAAAAAAAAACCCAACTGATCTAATGGGCATAAGACCACTCTTAAAATGCCACAAGTTGAAAATTAAACAATAACAACTACAAATACAAGAGCAATTTAAAATAATAGCAACAACAGCAACAACAAATAAATCCATCATCATCAACATCATCATCATCATCATCGCCATTATGAAGAACAATGATAACAACAAGAACAACTAAAAAAAAAAAAATTAAATGTAACCACTCTAATAGATAGGTAGGTCGCCTGTAAAGTTTCAATTTGAATCATTTAAAATTTGCATTTAATTCTAGTTATTGTTTGTTAAGTTGAACTGACTTTTTGTAACCAAATATCAACTAGCATGGCTCAATAGCACTCGAAATGTCTCAATAGAACTTCACATAATGCCAGCATCTTTAACATTTCGAAAGAAAAAGAATGAACGATGTCGCCATCGTACAAGCCGCATCAAACAGTCAAATTTAATGGATGCAAAGCTGATTTGCAAAAGACTTAAAAGTAATCTTAGCTCTAAGCACGTCAATGTTACTAACCAGAAGTACGATTCACCGCTTAAACCAATATTTTGATAGAAAGGCTTGCCCTTAGTCAGTTTCAAACAAGACCAATCAGCAAAAAAAAAAAAAAAAGAGAAAAACTACGACTCATACGATGGCCATTTCCACCAATTCGAGTTGAACGAGTTGTATTTTATTAGAACATAAGCTACTATATTTAGGCAAACTTGCAACATGATCAAAAGGTCAAAAACAACGCATATTCCTTATGACCTCTACCTCAACAGCAATATTCTCTTCTCCTCTTGATGATTTCCAATCAACAAAAGTAAAATTAGTGCGAAAACTATCAATAACTGTATGACTTTCTTGTTCAATAGACTGATAACACTGCCTTTTGTTCTTACTTATGTGGTTATTACCACCATTGAGTGTAGTTTACAACCTAGCTTCCAACACCACCTATATTTTGTGCGTATCCACGCGAGACGGTACCAACAATTAAATGTTAACTCTGAATGCCAGCAATTTTACTTACTCTCTCAGAGTTTTTGCCAGTTATGTTCGAGATGCCTGAGCTGGCGTGTGAGTCACGGGCACGCGTCACATTACCTACTAGACTACGTCATTTTTTGTTCGAGAACTATGTTTAAAACGCGTTCAGATTTTCCTGGAATTAAACTTGGACTGCTCGCATTTGCAGTTAAACACTTTAAACACTTAAACCTCTCCCAACTGTTTAAAAAAAAGAATTCTTTTGCTTCCATATTTCCTTCTGCTACCCATACAAACACTCGTAAATATTGAACTTTTAACCTTTTAGATTATGTAAGCCGGGGTACAGTGAATAAATATGTATGAATTAAGCATAAAATATTACACTCTATCCTAGCCTTCGCGTACAACCGTCGTAACAAATAAACTTCATCAAAACTCTGCCACTTGTAATCGGTATTGTTTACATATGCAACAAATTTTATCCTGCATAAGTGCAGGATAATAGAATAGTAGAGACTGGCTGACTGACTAAATAAATGCAGAAGCAACAAAAAAAAAAAAATTTTTTTTTTAAACAAAAATCAACAACAACAACGGCAGTAGTTGCAATAGCAAATATCTAACAAAAAAAAAAATAATAATTTACGCAACAAATTGCAAAAATTCCCATAAAAACTCGCACACACACACACACATACATGTTCACATGCAAACAATTTCAATACGAATTTTATTTTTATGGATGGAGAAGAATGGCTCACAGTGCGTAAGTGTGCATACGTGTGTGTGTATATGTATTTTGCGTTCAATTGTCATCAGGATTTGTATGCGTTAGCAAACAGGATACCAAACACACACACACACACACACACACATTCAATATAAAAACAAAAATCTCAACACAAGGACTCTATACCATGCAAATGAATATGTACGTGTGCGATTTAGGGTTTTTCTCTTTTCTTTTTTATTCTCATTTACAAACACTCTAACAATTGGCAAGATAAACAAAAAAAAAAATCAACAACAACAACATATTCGATGGCGACTCATCAGCATTATCATTATCATCACCGTCGTCATCGTCATCATTCAAATCTGAATGATGAAGGACTGCCATGATAACGATGACTACTCCTCCACAAACAGCCGAACAAACAATTAAAAAAAATCAACAAAAAAAATATCACAAGTGGTTGTGGGATAGAAATTCATAAAATAATGCCATACAATTCAAATATTAAAATTGCGTAAACAACAACAACACCAACAACAACAACAACAACAACAGCAACACATCAACTAACTGACTGACTAACTAACACACTGACAAACAGAATGGCTATCAATGTATATGTAAGTGACTGTTGTTGTTGTTGATGATTGTTTCAGTTTTTAGTTTCGTTTTTAATCACGACTCTTGAGTTCGGTTCGTTACGTTTCGGTTTCGAAATGTAAGGAATTGAAATTTGTTGAATTCCATTCAACTGTATGTTTTGGGTTTGCACCACACCACCACCCCGTCCAGTCCAACCAACCAACCAACAAACCAACAAACCACTCACTGTATCGTCCATCAAACGTTCTTTGAATGCGTCGTTGAATTTAGTTGATGATGTTGATGTAACTGATACTGATACTTGATGTCTGTCTGTCTCTCTGAGCGGTACAAAATGACGTTTTGATGATAAGTTAAGATGTGTGTGTGTGTGTGTGTGTGTGTGTAAGTACTAATATTCTATGGGACATATACGCAAACGCTTATATAAACACGCATCAAATAGCTACGCCTACATACGCAAGTATGTATGTATGCATGTAAGGAAATCTATTGAAATGTATGTTCATATGTATGCGAAAAATATGGTGACCAGAGGTTTTTAACCATAAGCTGCAAGCAATTAACGACGATCAAAGCAAACGAGGATAAACGAGGATTAAGCAGGTGAAAGCTAAATGAAATGAATGCCTATGTTACCATGCATGAATTTGAATAGGAAATTATTACTGCAGTTCGACTCTGATCTGCAGCACAACAGATTCAATCAAAGGAAGCACATGGAAAAAGCTGAGGCTGTACTCTACTCAAGCAAGCAACTCAAGAGGAGGCTACCTCGATCGAAGAGCAGTCAGTAAAGTGAATAACGACATTCAATCTCACACTTAATAGACTTTACGCTTATAAAGGATCTACTCAACGACCAAAATCTCTCTCTTAATCTCTCACAATATTTAATGCTACTTGTCAAATGCTTCAGAAGAACAGTAAAATCCCAAATGCAACAAGTCAGATAAGAGACATCACATGGAGTCTATGCAATGTATATATGTATGTATGTATATAACCGATGACATGAGTTACGCTGGCTATGGTTTCTCGCTTACATCTGCGACTTAAGGAAATCCCATAAGAAAAGATCTAACGGGTTTCAGTTAGACTCCGGAATAGCATGTGACATGATTATGCCCTCAAAATCTCTCATGCAGAATGTCCAATATGTCATCATCTGTGTGGCACGTAGCGATGTCCGATTTAAACCCCATGCCATTGGCGGCCATATCAAATACATTTCATGTCCTATTGTATTAGCCGTTAACGCTGATGATCTAGCCAACATCGTTCTCTAAGAGGTTTCTAAAATTCACACAAAAAAGTAACTTATTCGGGATGTATTACATGTTTCTGGATCTAATGTGGATTGTTATCGCTTCGAATTCGACAATTTTGTCAGGCCACATTACATGGATAAGCCTAATAAAGTCTAAAAGATATTTAAGTTGACTGGTCACCTTTTTCAATGCGTTGATTTATCTGGTGGTTATGCGTTTCTGTTGACAATTTTTATCCATTTGACAACAACTACAATAAACACTACAAAATAAAAAAAATAGATTACAAATGAAAAATTGAAAAAAATGGCGAAAAAAATAAACAAAAAAAAAAAGGAAAAAGGAAAAAATGCTGAAATATTCGTAATAAACCTCGTTGTCAGCCACACAACCAACCAGCCAACCAAAATCTCATCATGCGTAAATTTTTATGAGATGATATAAGAGTTTCGTTTACGTTTTGGTATGGTTTAGTATGGTTTGCTTTGGTTTGTTTTAATTTTCTAGATTTTTGCATTCAGAATGAACGCATTTTTTTTAATGCAAAAAACTCTTTTTGTTTTTTTTTTTTTTTTTGTTCTTAATGTTGGATTTATTTTGCTGGGCCGTTTTTTCTGTTTGAAATGCACTCAACTTTTGAATTGTAAATGTGCGTTTTAAAAAAAAAAATATGTGGACTTAAATGTGTGTAGACAGCAGGCATAAGGTGATTAGAAATAAAATTATTTTCATACGATTAGTAAACAAGTGTATTTTCATCAAATAGAATACATAACTTCATAATTTATTGTGCGTATTTGTGAAAAGAAGAAATGGAACTGGAATTGTGTTAAGAAAGTTTTTGATATACAAAGTCGCACAGTGGGGTTTTTGAAACCAAAAGTGGAAATTAATTCGAGGCAACCTTCTCTGTTAATAATTTTAACTTCTGTCAGTCAAATTCACTTAAAGAAGTAAAACTAATTAGTTTTTTCATATTATTTTGTACAAACATTATTTATTTTAGGTTAGATGATGAAGAACTGATGCAGAGTTGATGCAGAGCTGATACATAACTGATGCTGTGCGGCAGCGTGTATGGTTCAACATACAACAATATACAACAATATACAACAACATACAACAACATACCACAACATACAACATACAACATACAACATACAACATGTAACGTTCAACATACCGCATACAACATACAACATATAACATACAACATACAACATACAACATACAACATACAACATACAACATACAACATACAACATCCAACATACAAGATACAACAAACAACATATTGTATGTTGTATATTGTACGTTGCATACAGTAGCTACGCAGCAGCTTTTCATCAGCATACACCAATACAACAATACAACAATACAACAATACAACAATACAACAATACAACAATACAACAATACCTACAATAAACATTACATACAATACACAATACATACAATACAACAATACAACAATACAACAATAACAATACAACAATACAACAATACAAAAACAAACACAACATACAAAATCACATCAACAATACAACAAATACAAAATACAACATACAACAATACAACAATACAACAATACAACAATAACATACATACACAAATCAACATACAAATAACATACAACATACAACAATACAATACAACAATACAACATATACACAATACAACAATACAAAATATAACATAACAAAACACAATACAACAATACAACAACACAACAATACAACAATACAACAATACAACATATACAAAATACAACATAAAAAACAACAATATAACAAATACATACATACAACAATACAACAATACAACAATACAACAATACAACAATACAACAATACAACAATACAACAACACAAGTCAGAGTTTTTGCCAAAAGACTGCTGAGAGAATGTCGTGCGTTTTATTCGAGCTGTCTGGACTAAGGTTAGCAACACGGCTTTATCTATAATAAGCCAACATAGTATCGACTAGACTATGGCGTATTTAATAGCTTGTATATTGCACAGCGAAAATTAATTAAAATTCTAATTAGTTGTCCATCACTGTAATACTTTTTCATTGCTATCGCTAATACTAATGTTGTTGGTAGTTTTGTATGTATGTGCTATGCCCTACTATATGTATACTTTTTAGAAATAGTCATGGCAGCACGCACATGCAATAGGCATTTCTTAAAAAAAAAACTCACACACACACATACATGCATATGCATATGCAAACGCATATATACGCATATGCAACATATAGATTTTCGTAGACATATTTATGTTGATATTGTTTTAGAGTTTTTTTTTTAGTTTGCTTAGGTTTTTTTTTTCTTTTTTTAATTTCTTTTTTTTTCTGAAGTGGTTTTATGCGGCCCTTTCTTTCTTTTTTCTTTTTTCTTTCTTGTTTTTTTTTGCTTTTTTAATTTTGTGTATTCTTTTTCTTTTTTGTTGCAATATTTAGACCCCCTTTTTTGTTCTACTACACACACAGGTTCTGTTCTTTTATTTTTTTTTTTTTTGTTTTTTTGATTTTGTTTCTATTTTTCATATTTAGTTTTCTGCATCCAATTTAATCGTTTATAAGTCCAACCATCCATCCATTCATGTTCCGTCCAAGCGTCTGTCTAAATACAAATGTTTGTCCGTCCTTTCATTTCGCTGTCCGTCCATGCATTTCATCAATCTATTTCATTCTTTTCTTTGTTTTTTTTTCTTTCATTTTTTTTTTATGATTTCGTTTGTGCCAACAAAGAACTCAAACTCAAACGTTTGATACACTCTGTCTCTCTCTCTATCCCTCTCTCTCTCTCTCTCTTTCTCGCTTATATGCGTACTTTTTTATTCGCATTTTTATATTTGTGCGTATTTTTTTTATTTTTTTTTGTTTTATTTTTGCAATCAAACGCATTTTGTTTATAGAAACCATTGTTATGATGTCTGTTGTTTTATATCCCTTTTTGGTTTAATTTAAACACAATTTTTTTTTTGTTCATACTTTGATTGAAATTACTTTTTTTTTCTTCTTTTAATTTCGCTGTTATCTCTCTCTCTTTCTCTCTCTGTCTCTCTCTTTCTTTCTTTTTTCTACATTTTTATTTTTTTAAATTACAACAAATAAAACGCATATACTCATACTCGTACATATGTATTTACCTCTCTATGTACGTTCATAATATTAAAACATTTCGATTTGATTTCTGACAAACACACATACATTGATGTGCGTCTGGTTGCACACAGGATTTTATAAATTAACTGTCCGTTTATGCATTGCGTTTCGCATACACCAATAATATATAGACGGACAGGCAAACAGATAGACAGGCAGACAGACAGACAGACCGACAGACCGACAGAAAGTACTCGTAATAATGACCTGTTCAATCTCATGCTTGGTTTCATTCAAAAGAGATTCCTTTTCATTGTTTTTTCTCTTTTTTTTTTGTTTTTTCTTTGTTTTTTCTTTATTTTGTTTTCTCAAATTAAAAATGATTTTCAATGAGTCAAAAAGTTGATTGATTAAACATTTGATTAGATTGGCTAACAAATATTTGTAGAAAAGCATACATACATACATATATACATACATACATATATACATCCATACATACATACATACATACATATCTAAGGCAGTACAATTAAATATTTTGTGTTTCGGGAAATTAACAAACAAAATCCATATTTTGGATTCTCATCGTATAAGTTACATGACCAAACAACCTGCTTATATGATTTAGGCCTACTTTAACACATCCTTCCAGCCAACTCTGCTTCTAGAGCGCCTTCACCAGTTAATTATAGCAATCGGTTGAGGGTTGGTCCGTCCAACGGACACAAATTCATTCTCTATGCCATCTCCGCTCATCCTCGCATCAAATATCTATCTGTTCGGAACATCCTCTTCTATTCGAACGGTATGGCTAAACGAGCTAAACGAGACGGTGGCCGTTAATGCGCTGCATAATGTCTATGCCGTTTGGGAGCTCATACAGCTCATTATGGGATCAGATGCGGAAATTATCGTCAACTCTCACTGGACCGAAGACCTTATCTATGACTTTGCTCTCCAAGGCTCTCAAGACTGCTACATTAGTGTCTATGCTTCTGCGCCATAATAAAGCTCGGAAAGATAAGTGACATGGAGAGTATAAGATCTTTACGTAAATAATGCTTAAAACCCTAAAAAGGTACATAAAAATTGAAGTTCTTCTCCCAGAGTATGAATTTTTCTATTTTTATATGCTTATAACGGAAGTTATTATAGGGATTCATAAATTTGAGTTGGCAACACTGCATTATATGGCATTCGACTTAATTGCTTACAATTTTCAACTTGTTTAGTTTGGTTTAATACTGCAGAGGAACGCTGGAGAGCTGTTGAATTTCGATTTAAAATTTTGTTCTACAATCAAGCCCATTTCTCAATGCAAGTGTACGTATGTATACCATTGGAGTTCACAAAATTTTTGTCTATTAAATCCACAGAAAAATACTATTTGGTGCGCTTTACAGACGGGCGGACACATTGGTCCATATTTTTCTAAAAATGATTTTGAACAGAATATTACAATTAATGGTGCACGGTGTAAAGACACGATTAGAAATTTTAGCTCAATTATATGGTGCCCACTGGTGAGCGCTACAAATAACTTACTCATAAGAACCTTTGATGAAAGAGCAATTCCACGTCATAATCTAATTTTGCTTTCAAGATCGTGAGATTAAAACTCACTGGATTATTGGAAATCGCCATAGTCTATTAGTAGGTAGTATTTTGGGTTATCAGACGCCGGCTCGACCTGCGACATCTCGAACTAAACGAAATATGAAAACATATTTCATTGGCAGCAAATTCTTCAATTTATGTAGGATCTCATCAAGCCTATAAGTGCTATATCAGTGTTCGTATTTATTTTCGCATCATTGTATATTTCCTTCTCTTTTAATTTCATTTATTTAGACCAAAATGATGAAATTGGTTTTAGCTTTGGTTTTTAATTTTGATCTGGTTCAGGCGACCTATTCTTTGTCGGACATCTTGCAGATTAATATCTGTTCTACTATAATATTGTTACGAAAATGGAAATGGTGTAACATCGTTTAACATTAAAATGTTAAACAAAATCTACAAAAACAAAACAACGGACTTATTTACCTGATTGACAAATAAAGAAGAATAAAACAACAACATCAGTACAACGAAAAAGGGATAAACAAGTAAACGAAAAGCAACAACAACGCTGTAAGGACGAACGTAAACAAGATGCACTAACAACAAAGAAGAAAGCATGTTTGAATGTAAACAACATGTTTACATTCAAAGAATTGTCGTGAAGGCGAAGACTAGAAACCTTCGCCTACGAGAACATTCATCAAACAGTCTGATGAATCGTCGCTATATAAAAAGCAAAGTAAAGCATGAAAAGTCGGAGTAGAAGTGCAGTCAGTCTTGTGTGAAGACGAGTTGCGTGTGAAGTAAACCAATCGTGGTTTGAAGATCTCCGTTACAAAGATTTACAGAACAATTGTGTGATAATGGTTACTGTTTATCGCAAAGGGCATAAACAAAGGAATAACAAATAAAGCAATTGTTGTTGTTAAAATCAGTTGTGAACAGTGGCACACAAAAGTTGTGTGATTAATAAAGGATTTAATTAAAATTAAAACACAAATTTATTTTTATTTTTATTATCAATCTTCGAGCTCATATTTCAAACGTTTTTAAAAGGTGAAAACGTAACAATATATTATGGCGGCCAGTATCTTGGGAGGCGGGCTTGTGTTGCTATAACTGTGGCAATGAGAACTTGTCTTATATGGCCGCTAGAGATTCTGAAGGATTTAAGCCCGCTGAATGTGATAATGAGAACCAAAGCTCTAGAGGCTATACTTAGCATAATGGTAGACTGGTCTTAAGCGTCTATTACACGATTGAACTTCTTCTGCATACGCTACCTGCTAACAAAAGATTGTTTTACTGTTGCACTATCCAATCAAATATCAAAAAATTTGATACTCATCAGGCTAAGCTGAAGCTAAACTCGAATTTTGCCTTATTAATCGAGATTGTTGGTCACCATCTACACATGATATTCAAAATCTTTAGCCTTTTGGAAAAGAATTTAATATCGTATCCCTTTTAGGAAATCAAAATTTAATTCTCTTTGCATTCACTTACAAGCAGCTAATCAGGTATTAATAAATCTCAATAAAGAATGGAAAAATAAATAAATTGAGCGTTTAAATTTGTGTTACGTTATCTTAATTTGTGATCTCCAACAAACAAATTTTACGGACTTGAGTTTTGTTTTATTTTAATCGCCTTTTAAACGGCTTTGATTTCCTGTTCCGGTGCGTAGGCTTTAGCTGAAAATATATTAACACACTCATACTGCATACACACATAACAACAGTAATAAGAAGGGAGAGAGAGAAGAGAGAGAGATAGAGAGAGGGAGAGAAATAAAATCACTGGTATTGTGTTAAACTTAAAACGGATACGGAAATGTAAAGACATTTGTTATTGAGTCGAAATCTACCAAAAGAAAACAAAAACAATAAAATAAACTTTAACTAAGACGCCATTTTATATCTTAAACGCCCCAAACACTTGAATGTATTTTATTACACACGACTTTATTACACCTTCAACACGTTTTGCAATTTAATTTTTCATACTCAATTTCAAATATTTTTTATTTGAATAGAAAAAAACAATGGAAAAAGAATTGAAAAATAAAAACAAAACAGACAAGAAAACAATACAAATTGCATTAAATTTTATGCACAAAATAAAAAACGAAAAAAAGAAAATAAGAAAATAAGAAAACTAAATGCAATCCTTCTCTTAGGAAGAGTATTTAAGGAAAGGGAAATGAAAATAAATCTAACGGTGAATAGCAAATGGCAAATGGCAAATGGCAAATGGCATATGCAGCGGTGTAGGAAATGAAAATGGAAAATAGTGCGTAAGTTATAAATTATAGAAACAAAAATAAAAACAAACAAAAAGAAATAAAAACAAAGAACAAGAACAGGAGCAACGCAATGTACAAAATTTGTTCATTTATTCACGGTGTGTGTGTTCGCAAATATTTGAACAAGTTTAAGTAGAAAAATGAGAAAAGAAAAAAAAAGAAGAGGAAAAAAGAAAATCAGGTAAAAATAGGAAAAAAAAATATAAAGAAAGAAGAGTTAAAACCTCAAACCAAATTTCCTTAACTTTGCTTTTTAGAGCGTATAAAAACGGTTTTTTTTTTCTTACCTCCCTCTGGTTTTCTGTAATAAAGCATGGAAGTTTATGGCTCAAAGTGCGTGTGGTTTTTGGTTGTTGTTTTTGTTGTTGTCGGATATATGGTATTCGCTTCTTCTATTCTAGCCATTGCATTACGCAATGCATTAAACTTTAAATCCAATTAGAACATGGCTAGAGTCAATGTTGAGCGTAAAATTAAAGAAAAATTAAAAACAAAGGAAATAAAAAAAAATGAAAATTAAAATTTTATTTAAGGAAACACAAAAGGATTGTACTAAATTTCTCCAACTACAATAAGTAAGATGAACACTTTAACAATTTTAATTCAATCAAAGAAGTTTAGAATGTGACAAATGACGTCATCATCTAACTTTTTTTTTCTCACAACAGAGTAGTCTTTAGATATAGTAGATATAGGAGAGCAAGGCATACTAATTATTGGTCTGTTGTAATGCGTATTACATTGATCTGGTCCATGTGACCTATTCCTATATGTAATATATATAATATATTATGACGGACAGTATCTTGGAAGGCGGGCTTGTGTTGGTATAACTGTGGCAATGAGAAATTGTCTTATAACGCCACATTTTATTAATTTCTAGCTCGTTGAATATGACACTGAAAAATAGAGCTATAGGGACTATGTATAGCATAATGGGAGATCAAACGTCGCTTGCAAACACTATCTGATACGAGAGAGAGTGTTTTGCTGTTACGCTATCCAGAAAAATATCAAAAATTGTTGATATTTTTCAGGTGAAGTTTTCAAATCCGAATTCTGACTTATTAAAACAGATGGAGGATCGCCATCAGGTAGTTCGTGCAGGCGAAATTTGATTGTGCTTAATACGAGGTTAAGTTGGATTAATAACTTTCTCTCAACTCTTCTCAACTGTCTGTTAGTAAACTCTATGATTTTGGAAATTGCTATGCAAAGGGAATGAGAAATAAGAGTTAAAGGGAGCACTCTGTTTCTTTCCAACAAAAGTTAGCTGAAAATCTGATCAATTCCACTTGAAAAGGAAATACAGAGAACAGGACATAAGCAATGCTGCCTGGCAGTCAGGCCACAATCCAAGCACTCAGCTTCTATGTGGATGAATCAAAGTTTGAATGGAAAGCTGAATCTCCAGAGATTCTGCTTAGCCTCAGCTCATGTAGAAATTCGAAACAATGAGAGTAGCTTCCATCTACTAAAGTGTATATATTTGTATTTGATTTGCATTTGAAATCCAATTGTCAACTTCTAGATCTCGTACATAATATATTCTGTTCTATCTGCTTGTATTATTTAAAATATAACTTATACGACCTAAACAAAAATTGATTGCCTATTTAATAATTCAATCCTTTTATGAATTTCTAAAAATAAAATAATAATACCAACAGCTTTTATTGGTAGTTTATATAGAGAGAGAGAGAATCATTTATTAGAAATTAAGTAATTTTCGTAATAATTGCAATCAAACTGAAATATTTAAACGTCCTCCAAATGCTTTTAAATGCCTCAACCTAACTTTATTGTATTTCTTAACAATTTTTACTATGAGGCGGGTAAATAGACGAGGGTAAATAGACCTGAGAATATTGCAACATTTTATACATTTTATGGCCAACTGTCAATAGGCAATAGGATTTGTTTGCATGCGTGCAGGTGTATCTCTGTCATGCTACTATTTGTACCGTAAATTTCGCGTTTTTAATCAAAAAAAAAAAAGAAAAAAAGTCAATAAAAATTTACGCATAATAATTTATTTATAAACACCCCCCCACATGGCAGGGAAAAAATATAAAAAAAAAAAAATAATCGAAAATAAAGTAACAGCACACGCATTTTATATGCGAGGCAAAAATATAAAACGTGGCTAGAAAATAATTTAATAATCAACGTGTTACAGAAACAAAAAAAAAATAAAAAATAAAAAAAAATAAAATAACAGTGGTGCCATGAAATTGTGCAAAAGGTGTTCGTTTGGAAGAAATTTCTCTGCAAAATGCAAATTACTTTCATTCACCCTCCTCACCCCACCTCCCCCCCTTAACTGGCATATCTCCTCAACGCTTTGATCAGCCAGCGTATGGAAAAAAAATTTCCACGAAATGCACATCACATATGTAAGTAGGCTGAAGGTTCTAGTTTCACCTTTCCTTGCATTTCCTTGTATTTGTTTTACTGAAATTATAAAAATAAAGAGGACAAGATAGAATTCTTTTTTTTTGTTTTTTTTTTTTTTTGTTTTTGTAATTACAAATGCGTTGTGGTCGAATTTTGTCGAAGCTTTGTTTTTTTTATATTAAATGAAGTCAATTGTGGAGCAATTTCTTATAATTTTAGTAGAGCTGAGCTTATTTAGTTGTATTTAGACAGTTGAACTTATCAAAACTGATAATGAGTTCAATGAGTTTTTCTTTTTTTAATTTTTAAAAGGAGTTTTTGTATTCCCAAAACAGACAAATCGAAGAACTCACTCATGTAATGACTAAAGGAACAGGAACAGAAGATAGATCAGCTCTAAGTATTCTTTCTTGTGTGAAAGCTGTTATTCTGTTAGCCTCAACGAATTGAATATTGGTTTACGTTTATGGGAACTGTAGCCTTGATCTTTACTAAGTTTTTAGAACGCAGTTATTATATTGTAAAGAGAAGTTTAATTACTACGACAATGCATGTTTCATTCAATATCCTTACAATGTCTCCTCCACGCCTTTTGTCCTGATAAACCTCAGGATGTTGATGAGTGCCAACAATACCAATTAATTGTCCAGCACCTTTACATAACCAAGTGTTGCTTTTTGGAATTCATTGATGATTCGCAGATTCCCAAGAAAGTGTTTCGACGATTCATGCTCATCGCTACAGTATCTATATGCTGGACTCTAGGCGACTGTCATTCTGAACGAGTGTACTCTGAGCCAACAGTGAGTGTACTCTGTCAAAAGACCGGTTATTAATCTCAGGTTATTTCTTAATAGACTTCTACATGAATTAGATCTCCTCTTATTATAATTTCCCAATAAAAATTTTGATTGTTTTCAACCTATTTGATCTGACACGAGTCTTCGACTCTCTGTACCTGCCCATTCGTTGAGCAAACCTTTTCATTTGTCCACCCTCACTCCACAGGATACTTAACCATCAACGACACGAAAGTTCTCCGCTTCGTATGCTCGTTTACTTGCTTATTATTAAGAATTCTTACATGAACTGGGAAACAACAGAGGGTAACCTTATTCTACTTAGCTGATCCAACTTAACTAGAGTCTAATGCTGGAATGAGGGCCTGTCTGTCAGATAGTGTTGTTACGCGCCGTCTTTTGTATATTCAACTCAATTGAAATTTAACACATCTGCCGTCAGTTTTCCTACACATTCAGAATATTCCATTCTGGGACAAAAAACTTACACTCCTGCAGCCAAATCCATCTGTATACCACAAAATAGTTCCTCTTTTAAGGGAGTATGCAGCTTCTGGATGAAGTCGCCGTAGTCTAGCAGGTACTGTGATGACTTATTAAATGTGAGGCCACGGTTCAAACCCTAGGTCATACAACTGCAATAAAACGAAATCCGGAAAAATATTTCATCGACGACTTCCTCACAGCAGATTTCTAGCAAAAAACTCTGAGAGTAAATTAAATTGCCATGAAAAGTTTCTCAAAAAATTTTTCGTTCGGAGTTGACTGTAGGTCTTGACACTCATGAATAAAATTTACGCTCACGACATAAGTGGTGTGAGAAGTTAGGTCATAATCTTGACTCTCATGCGTTATAATGACCACATTATAAGCCTATGTATGAATGCTGCTTCTAGATTACTTTAGAACAGCAGAGGAGCGTTCATAGTTCTCATACACTGGTAAGCCTGGATAGTTTGGTAGAAAGGCTTTGTTGAATTCATAAATTTTTTTTTGATCCAATTCGATTAAACGTCTTAATCCTTTCACTGGCTTGCATCAGTTGATATTATTAAAAATAATTTAATTCTACCTTTACGTGTGTAAATATTTTAGAAGATATTCCCTACAATTGGATGAATTTAACTGCCACTCCAATAACCTGGTTGAATATGATATGACAAGACAAAATATTGTAGACCCCCAATTAGATTCATGCACGCATTTTCGCACACCCAATTTGCTAGCATAACGCATATGCGTAAAATTATCTTCTTCTTCGCCTTCTTTTCCTTTTTCTTTTTATTCCATACTTTTCGCCCCATAAAAGCATTTTCTGAATGTAAGTGTGTATGTGTATGTAGTGTTATGGATGTGTTGAAACTTTTCACCAGTTTTCTTCTTCTTCTTCTTCTTCTTCCTCCGCCTCCTTTTCAAGCTGCTAATAATTTACAGTTAGCAATTATGTAATTATGGTATGGAAAATTCAAAATATAAATAAAATTAAAGTTCTCTTGTCAATTTTACCTCTTCTTCTTCGTTGTTTTTTTTTTCAGTAATTTTATAAAACAAAAAAAAAAAATAAAACCAAAAGGGTTGATGGTTGGGTTCGGTTTGGTTTGGTTTGGTTTGAATATCCTGCGTATGTAGTAGTCCTTAATTTATTTGAGTTCAAAACAAAAAAAAAAGTGCGTGTGAGTGAATGCATGTGTGTATTCCTAACGCATTTGCATACATTAAGGGGCACAAGTTATGGGTGATTCCATGGCTTATTAAGATTACCTAGAATTCGGGCAAAACTACAGTACAACTGAATTAATTTTTTTAAGCGCTGTATTAAAAGCATTGGCTTTTCTTCCTGCTTTTTCGGTTTTCTGCACATGCAAGGCATTGTATTGGAATTTGGAATAGTTGTGTATGGAATTACCCATATATTCCTCACTGGTTTATCGATAATTTATCAAACAAAATATTTTTTTTTTTATTATCATCATAATACTACCTCTACGCCACCACCTCGTAAGAAAATGCCATTGCTGCTACTACTACTTTGGCCACAAAGGATTCATTGAACTTTCTCTGCAACTCATACCTCGTTTGCCTCTAAAAATGTACACACGCACACATATTTTTCCTGTTTTGTGTTGCATTATTTTCAAAATGCCAGGTTCATTTTATAATTTTGCCCATTTGTATGTGTATGGCACATAGGTAAGGCGAGCCGAGTCCATATGTTATAACCCGCATCGGTTAAAGTCACTTGACTAAAAAAAAAACTGAAAAAAAAACCAAAAACAATTCAAGAGTTTGAGTCCGAGTTCGAGTTCAAACGCATACACACTAATTGTGTGTGTTTGCATGTGTGTGTGTGTGTGTTTCTTTCCTACTACCCTTAATAGCTACGCACCAAATGCAGCCAAATCCTTTAAACAAGTTTTACTCACGCACTTTGTAACGCAATCAGAGGATATTCATACTGCTTGTATGTGTTTAACTCACATAGGCATATGTGTGTACGAGCATGTATATGTATGTAACTGGTGCATTTTAGCTTTTGTTGATGTTGTTGTTGTTGTCGTAATTTAATGTAAAAAGTTTAACTAAATTTACTTGGCCGCAGTATTTAGGGTTGTTTTTTTTTTCATTTCAGTATCTGGGGCTTTATTTTTAAGGGCACAGCTCATCGTTATTTTATTTTAGTTGTGCAATGTTTTGAAAAATGCATTTCAGCTCTCTCTCTCTCTCTCTCTCTCTCTTTCACTCTCTCACTCACTTGCTCTCTCTTTCTGTCTTACTTCGTCTCTCTACCTTGTTTTTGATTTGGTTCGGTTTCGTTATAATTTTAGGGGTTTTGGCGCCTAATGTTGTATTGAGGCGTATATTTATCGGTAATGCCACTACAAACGGGCAATTGTATTGGGGTGTGCGCATTTTACCTTTTATAGATTGATGACTTTGGTTCAAAAAAAAAGGAAGCATAAAATTTTACGCTTATTTAACTGAAAAGTTTATTATTAAAGGAAAATTGTTCTGCTTATTTGCTTTCGCAATGCAATTTATCGTTATAAGAGAGGGCCAATCATCATCATCAGTCGATAATGAAAGGTTTTCATTTTTAAAAAGCATAATCAAAGCCTAGGAATGATTTTTATTTTATTTTTTTGTTTAATTTTTTTATTTTCAATGCTGCTTTTTGGTAAATCGAAATTGAAATTTTCAAACAAAATATTTCATTCGTTTTCCTTTTTGGTTCACTTTGAATTAAACAATGAAATTTTGAGGGGCTATTATTAGCCATTCAATCAAATGAAGGTATTACGTTACTTAACGATTCATTCATCATTAAAATTTTATTGTTGGTATGCTAAGACCAAAGATTTTTGTATTATAATCCATACATACATAAATAATTGGTCATTACAACACTTCATTCAGGATTATGACCTAGCTTATGACAACACTTATGCACTTTAAAGACGAATCTGTCAGATTTTTGAGAAACTTTTCATGGCAATTTTCTTATTTGTTCTTAAAGTTTTTGCCAGAAATCTGCTAAGAAGAATTCACGCGAAAAAACCGCGACCTTACAACTCACGGAGCCATGGCCACACGTCTAATAAGCTAACACACTACCCACTGGACTAAGACGACTCCAACTTGTTCGCCTTAGTATTATCCAAGCTTTGATTTCGTTATAAAAGAAGAAATTGAAAGCAACATTTCACTGTTGGCATTGGAGTATCAAATTTTGTACTCCTGAATTCATATGGTGCTTAACCTTTTAATAGAGGTTTAGTGTCTCCATCCTATTCTGGCTTACGTGTCAACTTCAACTTCAACAAAATTATAAAATTTAATCGATTCGTCCATGACTGGTCGACCACAGTGGAGAATATTTTAAACATGCCAATTCCCAAAACGGAATCTAAACAAATCAGTTCAAAAATCGATGCCATTTCAGCGTTATTTTATGTAACACCTAGGTTGGCGGAAGAAGAAAAGGCCGAGTAGTGTTTATGGACATTACAGATAAATCGATCTTGCAAGTGGCAGAAAAACCTTCTGTAGCAACATCATTCCACATAAGAATAGTGCAACTGGAGAAGGTACTCCCATTCTATCGATCTATGAACGGATATCTCCTACTTCAGTACCTAAAAATATTTGATTTTCGCAAGCAAGACTCTTTGTTTCATAACAATCCGTTGTAGCAGGCAAAAAAAGAAAGGACCATAAGCGACATTGCGACTGTGTTCCAACGAATCAATACAGTTTTGAATACACTTTTCTCTTCTCTCAATATGGGTTAGTTGTGTTCTGCTCTCGGTCTGATACAAGTATTGCAAATAGTAAGGAAATGAAGCCGCCGTAGTCTTGTGGGTAGTGTGTTGGCTTATTAGACAAAAGGCCGGGGGTTCGAATCCCCAGTCAGACATCAAAAACGAAATATGAAAAAAATATTTCTTCGGCGGCTTCCTCTCAGCAGATTTCTGGCAAAAACTCTGAGAGTAAATAAAATTGCCATGAAAAGTTTCTCAAAAAAATCTGTCGTTCGGAGTCGACTTTAAACTGTAGGTCCCACCACTCATGTATAAAATTAACACACACAACATAAATCGTGTGAGAAGCTAGACCGTAATCCTGACTGAAGGGTTGTAATGACCAATTATGTTATGTCAGGAAATCAAATGGAGTGACGTGTGTCTGGTACCATTTTCAGAAACCAAAGAGACATTTGTACGCTTCCTTCGACACTGCTCACACATCTCGAACGAAACGAACGAAAGACATGGCGAAATGAACAAACATCTCTTCGTTGACTTACTCTCAGCAGATTTCTAGCAAAACCTCGGAGAGAGAATAATGAAATTGCCATGAAAAGTTTCTCAAGAATCTATTGTTTAGGATCGATTTGAAAGTATAGAATCCATAGACACACCATGGTTGGTATGAGAGGCTAGCTTATAATCCTGACGTTGTAATGACCATTTCTTTACGTAAGTAAACATCTACCAAAAATGCAACTTGAAATGTCAGCTGTAAGTCAGAAGGTCTTTTAGCACAATCGATTACGAGTTAACTGGCATCAATGGAATCTAGTGAAAAGGCAAAACGATAACTATAACGACTGACCATCCTCATTAAATAATTTGTTTTAATATTTGAGAATTTATGTTTTAGAAATTAAATATTAAATGAAGCGTCATAAACTGTGTGACCTAAAAAATTTCACTTTCAACGCCATTAAAAATTCTCAAAAAAATGCAAGAAATTTTTCAAACAATTAAACAAATTAAAGAATAAAAAAAATGCATAAAACCACACACAATACAATTAGAAAAACAAAAAACAAATTCCGGTATTCATAATGGTCTATGTATGTATGTATGTATGTGTATGTGTTTGTATCTAAACATAAACAGAAATATCAATTCGAGTATCTATGCGTGCGTCAATATGCTGCTGCATCTATGTATCTATTATTCTAATCATGTGGCAAAATCACGTTTTTCTAACATACAACAGGATTTGACCCTGAACTAGATTTTCCTCAAAAAAAAAAAAAAAACAATCGTTTTCATAAACATATTCTGTCGTATTTACAGTAATACATATGCATGTGTACATAAGCATATAAAACACAAGCAATAAAGCCTATATAAGACAGACAGACGAACTTAGTCAGAATGAAGGCCACAACGGCATTAGCAGCAGCAATGCCGACGGCAAAATTATTTTTGTGAATGAAATTTTGTTGCATTAATTTACAAAAACAAAAACAAAAACAAAAACAAACAAAAGCATACAAATCTGCATAAATGAATTTGAATTTGAATTTGAATTTGAATCTAAATTTGGTTCCACATTCAATGGATACATGAATGCATTTATGTTTGCATGTATGTATTACACACGGCCGCCATACGCACGGGGATGAAATCTGGCCGACATGTATCGCAAGTGTATTTACTACATTGACTGCCGGCATTAGAAAAATGTGTATTTCACATACCAATCAGAGCTTAAAGGAATGAATTCTTAGAATTTATGATTTTCTATCCACTAACACAGTGATTGTGTTAGCAATCGATTGCAGCATGAAATAATTCTTTTACACCTCTGCTTATGCAGCAGCCATAGAATGTTTAGAAGTTTTTTCGTTTTTTTTTTTTTTTTTTGGTTTTTGTTGTTAAATTTTTGGCGGCAAATTTTCAATCAATGAATTCTATTTGTGTACACTTAGCAACCACCTGCTCTGCACAGCATTAAATGAGAATCACGAACATTGTCGTTGGATTCTAAATTAGAATTTCATTCACTGCATCGCTCTCTCTCTGTTCTCTCTCTCTCTCTCTCTCTCTCTCCGCCTCCTACTCCTCTATTTTGGCCCAATTTCATTACAAAACAAAAAAACGAATCAAAATTGTTGCCACAATTGTTGTTGCATGTGCAACAGATATTATGGCATATTAGATGTGCACGATTGTGCGAGAACTTATGGATTAGAATGAAGCATATGTCTTTTCACACCAGCCACTAATGCCAAACATTGTTTTATCATTTAGTGGTCGTATCGATGCTAATCGGATTACAATTAAATTACAATTAAATCAGTATTCATTTGCAGGTGGCAGAGTGTACAATGAATATGTTGCTGTGACACATATTTGATTTTTAAGGAAATTGGCTTAAATTGTTATTGTAATTAAATATTTACGTAATAAACAAGGCATTATTTGTTTAATTCAATTTCTTTTTTTTCATAAAATTCATGTTCAGAAATTAGTTTCTAAATTTTCTGCTTGGGATTCAGGAGTTCTCTAGTTTATCCTTTCCAAATTATGATTGAAAATACACTTTTTCATCGTTGCCTAAACTAACATGTTTCCATAGAAAACCAAACGGCCTGTGACCCAAATGTGCCTCACCGAAAAATAGATGATGAGGGTATCACTCATTCCTTCACTCTCTTACTAACCGAGGTTTCCAAAGTGTGATCAAAGGACACAGATAGCCGCTGTTAACACAGACACTTACCTTTAGTTGATATGTAGTTTGAATATTTGAAGGAAACTTCATCAAGACCTTCACCAAAATTTTCTCAGAATCCGCCAATTGCAACCCAATTGCGAACTGCAACTAGTTGTGATAAAAGAGTTCCTTGCAACTACTTAATCTTACTAACTTAATTGATCATTACAGCCCTTCAGTCAGGATTGCGATCTAGCTTCTCACATCATTTATTTTGCGTGTGTTAATTTTACACATGACTGGCGGAACCTACAGTTTAAATTCCTAACTCCTAACAACAAATTTCCTGAGAAACTCTTTTGACAACAATTTTTATGTACTCCCAGAGTTTTTGCCAGAAATCTGTTGAGAGAAAATCGCATTAGAAATATTTTTTCAGGGTCGTTTTGTTCGAAATGTCTAACCTGGCGAATAAACCGTGGCCTTCGGTGTAATAAGCCAACACACTACCTACTAGGCTACAGATGTCATCTCATATAATCCATACGATCTTAGTCGCGCAGTAAATTTTTTTTCATCAATGCAACATCACTGACGATTTGTTACCCAGAAATTCAAAGCAATTTTTCAACATTCTTAAGGTCTGGTTGTTAGTTTCGAATATCTTCGGACTTCTTTCACCACAGCCACAATATTCCCAGCAGAACAACTGCTTCAGAGTTACCAAGACCAGACATGACATGGTGTCTGGATGGTTTTTCCATACCACCTAAGGTGCGCAGCTAAGTGGCGAAGTTTTCTCCAATTGGTATCGCTTGGCTGGAAAAACCGTTCCTAAATTCATGCCAACACCACCGTTGGATTAATACTCAAACAATCGAAACAATTTTTTTCCATTCTTGAGAAGAATGTTTGCAATAGGTGGCCTCTTTGTGACGCCTTGTTTTTTTTTTTTTTTTTTTAAATAATTGAAGCCAATTAAAAAGAATTTTTTTTTATGTCAGCAACAAACAATTGTTTTTGCATTTGACCACCTACGTATATTTTCCCATGGCCTTGGTGGTCTGACTGTCTTACATAAACTAACAACTGATTTGTCAGCTGACTTTTGCATAAGGACATAAACGCTATTTACAGATGATATTTTTGACATGTCAGATGTAAAATACATGTCGTGTAGGACTTACTTGAACTAACAATTAATTTGTCAGCTGACTTTTGCATAAGGACATAAACGCTATTTACTGATGATATTTTTGACATATCAGATGTAAAACACATGTCGTGTAGTAGAGTCAAGAAATTCAGAAAATTATGTCATAGTTTTTATTATAAGGTTTATGAGAATAATTGAAAGCTTCTAGAATAAGATTATTGCCTAAGGTATTAGAAAAGTATTTATTTTTGTAGCATAAATGCTTAGAGAAGTACCAGTACTTAAATTACTTGATTTAAATTTAACGTAACAATCTTTAATTCACAATCATTTGTTTTCAATTCTCTTTTTGTGTTTGTTTTTGTTTTTGTTTATTTGTTATTTTTCCTTGGAATGAATTAATTCATTCATAAGTAATTTGTATTAAAAATAGAGTTATAAAGTATGTTACATTTTATAAAGAATTGTAATAAATTTAGCATAATTTCCAAAGTAAACAACATTTTAGTGGAAAATAGAAATAAAAATAAAAATAAAAATAATTGTAAATAAATCGTTGTAAATAATAATTTCCATGTACCCCAGTCCTAGTTCATAGCATAGAATTATGAAATTAAATGCAAATTACAAAGAAATACACCAATAGAACGTCTAATGCGACTACATGAGGACCTACAATATGTCATACATAAAGTACGATATTGTTTTTGAGGCAATAAAAGTCCTTTATAATTACAGCCAGAACTCGCCATAGTCTAGTAGGTAGTGTGTTGTGTTATTAGATGTGCAGCCACGGTTCAAACTCTAGGGCAGACATCCCCAACAAAATGAAATACGGAAAGAATATTTCTTCCTTTCAGCAGATTTCTGGCAAAAACTCTGAGAGTAAAAAAATTGTCATGAAAAATTTTTCTCAAAAATCTGTCATTCGGTGTCGACTTTAAAATGTAAATCCCGCCATTGATGTATAAAATTTTCGCATTCATCATAAGTGGTGTGAGAAGCTAGGTCATGATCCTGACTGAAGGATTGTAATGACCAATTATGTACACATCATGTACACATCACATAAAATTACATAGTAAAACCACGAAAGATAGAAAAGAAAAAATTAACAATAACAAATCAACAATGCGATTCTAGAAGTTGCCAGACTAAATATAAATGAAGTATAAAGTTAAAGTTAACGTCGTTTCTTAGTCATAGAACGAAACTACTAACCTTTTACAAAGGACTTAAGGGTCTAAATTAACTGCCAACAAACTTATGAAATTAACACGGGCAACAGAAGTAGAATGTAGGATGCAATCCTAATCCTTAAGTCAGTTATATTGGCCAATTATGTACGTATGCAATAATGTACCAACTACAATACAGTAGAGTAGAGTAAGGTATCTCAATTGTAATTTTGATTCTTAATATTTGAGTATGAATAAGTGTACAGACATTTAAATGTGGCGCTATTAGATCGTCTAATGCTAAATTGCTAATTGCCACTCATCGTGAGAGTGTATATGGCTTATGTTTCCATAGTTTAGAGATTCAAATTACTAACAACAACAATAAAATTATATTTAATTTATTGTTAAAACATAAAAACATAAAAACATAAAAACATTAAAAATGTTCAACAATCGTGAATCTGAAGTTTGTTTTTCAATATTCCCGCTTTTTTTCTATTTTTTTTTTTGTTTTTTTATTTTGTCTTCTCAACTCCATTCAAAACAACCGAGAAACAGCAGCTGTAGATAAAAATCATGCAAAACAATTAAAAAAAAAATAAAATAAAAAAGAGAAAGAGAAAAAAGAAAAAAGAGAAAAAAGAAAAGTCATGTAAAATCTTTTGTTGCAACCTGCAGCAACATTTTTAAAGCAACAAAATTCAGCTTAAGACGAACCCACAACGAGCAGCCAGCCACCAACAGAGGATGTGCACATGTTTACCGACCATAAATTAGTAAAACATTGTAATTGCGGGTACAATTTAAGCCAAAAGTTAATATTTTTTTTTTTGATTTTGAATATATTACAAGCCTATTTTCGTATTTTCTCTCTTTTGAATAAAAATAAAATAAAAAGCCTGAAAATGAGTAACAATACAGTGAAGTTAAAGTAAGAAATTTTAGAAAAGAAAGAAAAGACTCCCATATTGTTGTGCTTTAGAACGGAGTAAATAGATTCATAAATGCGCTATTATACAAAGCGCTAACAACTATGTCTCAATATGCGACTTTAATTAGGCTTTCTCTTCGAAGCCTCAAATGTCAGTTTCTTAGGTTATTGCAGTAAACAAAATTTTCTCAAGTACATGCAGAATTTAATAGTGAGTGCCTTTGATTTTGTTCAACAGTAACGCCTTGGCTTGCTTCTTAGGATATCGTGCTATGTTGTCGTTCATTGTACGCCACAAACAACGGTTTTAAAGATTTGTAGTTTCCGAGTATTGTGTTCGGTAGACCCAAGGTTTCGCAATCATACATACAGTAAAAGAAAAAAGTCTACATACAGTGGTGTATACAGTGGTATATGTAGACTTTTTTCTTTAACTGTAAGTGTCTTGTTGTAATATGTTTGAAAAAGTCCTTAAGCACCTACAACTCCCTCAAAGAGTAATTGTTCTACTATTCATTATTAAAATCTCGTTGTTAGACTTTCAACATACATACATACATAATTGGCCATTACAACCCTTCAGTCAGGATTACGGCCTAGCTTCTCACACCACTTATGTTGTGTGTGCTAATTTTATACATGAGTGGCGGGACCTACAGTTTAAAGTCAACTCCGAACGACAGATTTTTTTGAGAAACTTTTCATGGCAATTTTATTTACTCTCAGAGTTTTTGCCAGAAATCTGCTGAGAGGAAGTCGCCGAAGAAATATTTTTTTCATATTTCATTTTTGATGTCTGACCGGGGATTCGAACCCTGGCCTTTCGTCTAATAAGCCAACACACTACCTACTAGACAACGGCGACTTAAACTTTCAACAATGTCCTCTTTATGGTAACCTTTCCTCAGGTTATTGGAATGAATTCATCTTTGGTTTGCAACACGAAACACGTCAATATTGGTGAAAAACAAATTTTTCGTTCCATAGATGGTAAAGTTTTTTTTGGTCGGTCATGTATTAGTTTCCGCTAGGCAACAGCTTTCGTAACCATTTTGAAACGGTGTTTACTACACTTGTTGCGCACGTTCTTTCGAAACTTTTGCTTGCTTTCAACAGTAGATTCATGAACGTGATGAAGCTGCTTACTCGCTATCGCACAATTTACTAACATACTTACATACAAACATAATTGGTCATTACAGCCTTTCAGTCAGGCTTACAATCTAGGTTCTTATAGCACTTATATTGCGTGTGCAGCGGGGAACCTATAATTTAAAGCCGACTACGAACTACAGAGTTTTCGAGCAACTTCACATGACAATTTCATTTTTATCCTCAAAGAAAGTCGTCATAGAAATATTTGTTTTCATATTTTGTTTGGTTTCAGATGCCTGACTTGGTGTTTGACCTCATGGCGGCCTATTTCTTCTTGATTCTTGTCTGAACTTTTCGATTTTGAGAATATGTCAGCATTTACATCTTTCGAATCTGTACTTCTTCCTACCGCTTTGCGTTGTTACAAATATCACAACATAAATGGTGTGAAAAGCTAGGTCATAATTCTGATTAAAAGGTTATAAAGACCAATTATGTATGTCTGTATGTACCAACCAACCCTAATAAGAATTGACGATGGTTTTGGTGCCAAAGTACAATCTGGAGAATTATAAGGAAATTGTAATAGCGACCAGAGTTGATGGTAACTACCGTACGCACTAATTTGAAAAAGATACCCTTTCTACTGTACGAAACAAAATTAAATCATCACATATGACTTTTCCTTATTTTCCTATCTTTTTTTTTTTTCTATTGTTTAACCCTCATAATGATTTTCACATTTTTAAGGGAAAATTACCTGTGATGTTTTAAAATGTGAATTCATTTCTATGCATGTGAGTTCCTTAAACCCTTTTTTTATTTTTGCCTATCCATCCATCTTCTTTCATTTGTTTTTTTCAATATTGTTTACAAAAAAGAAAAACCAAAGCAAAGAAAGGGAAAAGAAAAGAAGATGCAATTTAGCATGAACTATTTTTGATTAGTTTTAGCTCCCTTGTTTTTACAACAACAACAACAACAACAAAATATTACAACAACAGCTACGAAGACGAATAAATTTATGCAAGTGCACAGCTCATACGAGTGTGTATGTGATTGTGCCTTTGGTTGCCTATGAAATTTAAAGTAATTTAATATGATAGTGATGTGATAGTAATTCTGAATAGAAAAACAAAACAACAACAACAACAACAACAAACTTATCATGTAAACAGCTTTCCATTAAAATACTCGCCACAATTTGAATGGTATTTGTAAGGGAAAGCATTCTAAAATCAAGAATTTTGAAATGATTTCACTCTAATCAAATAACTTGGAGTGTAAATCTTATTTAATATTAAGAAAAATATCCAAAGATGATGACGATGCTGATGCTGATGCTGATGATGATGATGATGATGAACCTTCTCTTTATATTGGTTTCAGCTTTTTTTCTTCCTCTTCTTCGATTTTTTGTTCTCTTTTTTGTTTGCCAATTACTTTCTGAGTGGACCCCAGCAATTTTGTAACATCCGGCCAAAAGGCAATTTTTTTTTATTATTTTTACCCGATTTCAG
Source organism: Sarcophaga bullata (assembly GCA_005959815.1). Taxonomy (NCBI): domain Eukaryota; kingdom Metazoa; phylum Arthropoda; class Insecta; order Diptera; family Sarcophagidae; genus Sarcophaga; species Sarcophaga bullata. Next base: position 204,770 of record QOCX01000078.1, read on the forward strand.
CATCAGTAGCAATAACAACAACAACAACAACAAAAAATTACAATTTTAGTTTACAATTTTTTTTTGTTTGTTTTTTCTTCGTATTCCCTAGCAAAGCTTTAGTTTTTTAGAAAATTTCCTCTTTTTTGGTGAGTTGGCTTGGTTGGTTATAACATGAGTGAGAAGAGAACCGATGGTTGCGCGTAGAATAGAATGGAACTGGTTTTAATAGATCAACAGAATATGGACAGGTGGTGGTATTACTGCTCCTGCTGTTGACTTTATTTTTTGTTGATCAAATTATTGTTGTTGGCTATTAATGCTGCTGGAGTTGAAATGGGTATCGCAAAATGTGGTGTCTTTTTTTAATGGAATCCTTAGATAAGGCAACATAAGGACGTTGGGGTATGCAAACTCAGATTTATCCTTGCATGATAGCCTGAAATATTTTCTTAGGGCCAGATAGAGCGGAATTACGATCCAAATTTCTTATCAATTCGACTTAGTCAAGCAGAGAGTCATTACAACTCTTCAGTCAATGTGTCTTAACTCTGTGTCGACTCCGAATGATAAAAAAAACGCTCAGACTTTTTGCCTGAAATCTGCTGAGCGGATGTCGCCGCAGAAATATTTTTCATATTTAGGTTTGATGGCGATTTCAGACCTGGCATTTCAATCATGGCCTCACGTCTAATAAGCCAACCACTACCTACTAGATCAGGACGACTTCATCTTATGATTCATACATTGATTGTATGCATGATATATCACACGGACAATTACCAGATTCGGCTGTTGTAGTATTCTTAGATTCGCTTGCTTTCAAGAATTTGAATTCACGATATTTTTGTTCTGTGGTTGTTGTAGAATATTTCGTATAGTTTCCCCCAATGCTCAAGCAACTTCAATTGTCTATTTAAAGTTTATCCTTGAAGTCCTTTCATTGTTCTTTGGCAAACAGACAATTAACGGAGAGTAACAAATCTGTTAAATCCGGTAGCACTGCTCTACAGCTCTAATTCCTTTGCTGTCTCCTTTCCACATATTTTCAGTGCGACCAGGTAACACCTCTTTCCTCAGTACTCCACTTCACTAAACTTCTATCGCTCTTTAGGGGTACAGTGTGGTACCTCAATTGTTTGTACACCAAATTTAAGTTTCAATTTTTTTTGTTTTTGTTTCTGTTTCTGTTTTGGTTTCCTATCAATTTCCTTTAAGCTGTTAATTTTTTTTTAGCAACAAATTTTTGTGGTCTCCACAAAGTCAGTTAACGTAACGTAACTATAAGGCAACAGACGACCGACCATTCAATCATGCATCCATCCATCTAGGCAATCAACCAACGAACGTACCTACCATCGGCCAATTTATTCAATCACAGGATAGCAACAACGACAACAACAACAACAAAATAAGTAAAGAGCAGCGACAACGTTGTGTGTCGAATCAACTTGTTTTTTTGGGTGTAACAAAAATAAAAGCCAAAGAGAAATGTAGCCATCAAAACTAAACTAAACTAAACCAAACTAAAGCAATCGCATGTCCAGCCAGCCATTCATCCAATCTATGTCTCTGTCTGTCTGTCTGTCTGTCTGTCTGTCCGTCTGTCTGTCTATTCACTGGTTGATGAAGCATCCAAAACCAAAACCATCAAGCTGACTGAGTAAGCAGACTTAAGCGTTTAACTCGGTAGTTGAATAGTTTTGATAGAGATGAGGTTTGATGATATGCAATCTGTTTAATTTTTTTTTTTTGTTTTTGTTGATGTTTTTGTTGTTGTTTTTTCGTTATTATTGTTGTTGCTAAAATTGCTACTTATCACCATCATTATTTTGTTTTTGAGGCTGCTTTTTTTGTGTTGTTTTTTTGTACAGCCACAACAATAACAACTAACAACTAAAACTTGATGAATGTTGTCGTTGCAGGAACTTGACTTGTCGTCTGTGTACTCTGTGCGTGTGTGTGTGTCGTTGCTCTGTTCAAATAATTTTGGTCTTTTAGCCTTAAAAGCCTTTGGGTTTCTTATTTTTAACTTTCTAATGGCATTTTATAGCAGCTTAAAATCATTTATGCCTTCTGTTGTTGTTGTTATTATTCATCTTTTTCTTGTTTTTGTTGTTGTTATTATTGTTGTTATTATTGTTGTTGTGATTATTTAAAATAGATTCTCAATTTGATGATTTAAAAATTGTTTTGCCGCCATAATAATAATTCGCATGCCTGCCTGCCTGCCTACCTATATTGCAGCAGCCAATGTACTACCTTGGCTATGATTTTGTGGCAGCAGCGGCTGCTGTTTAATGATTATGATGATGGGGTTAATGATAGTTTTGCCACAAGTTGCCTATTATATTTATGAAGAAGTTACACCTTAAGCCAAGCAATTGACGATACCGAAAACAACAAAAAAAGGCAACAACAATTGATAATGCTTTCGGATAGGACATCTAATCTGTAATAAAGATTCCCTTTTCCTTTCTCTCTCTCTCACTTTAAGATTTTAATTTTTAGAAATTGATTTAAACGTTGAGCAGGCCGTGCTATTTAAAGTCAGTGCTTAAAGACAAGGCTTTTTTTAATGGCAATAAGTTTAATTAAAATATTTTCCAGTACGCATATCATATGGAATTTTTTTGTTTTTGTTATCACTTTTACGCTTATGGACAGCCCAATGAACTTACGCTTTTCCGAATCTCTGAGAAGAGCTTAACTTTTTGTTTTAAGTTTCACGAGGTAAGCAATGGTAGAGGGTTTTAGGATAATAGGGTTTGTTTAGTGACGGCGCACTGTGATGGTTAAAGTTCTTAATTATAAACCCCAATATCCGAAATTCGTTGATATAATTGCTAGAAAGACTGCTGCTGTATGAATCTTGAATCGGAATATATTGAGTCTAGGCATATGCATATGTTCTGCGAGATATTTGACGGAATTTCACACAAACTTTACTCATTTGAAAACAAAGAATGGGATATTGAGACTCCAGAAATCTGACCCGCTATGGGTACTTGTAGAACAAAATTTGCATCATTGTACCCTGATACAAGCGAGGTTCAAAACACAAATGGCACTGTAGAGCTGGATTCACCCATGGTGTTTTGTTCCGAAACAATTTTAGTTTATTGAGAGTTTGTTCTGAAACGATTCACCCACTTCGAACAATTGTTCTGGAAAAATAAGGCTACCATATGAAACATGTTTGTAAACGACGTATTAGTTTTACTATTTTATCAATTTTCTATCAAATTTGCTTATAAAATTGAAGCATCTGGCAGCACTGTTCAATTGCTTCGGAACAAAAATTAAAATTAAACCAATTCAAGCTAAAATTATCCCGAACAAAATTTACTCTCTTTCTCACTCTCTCTCAAAAAGAGAAACGTCAAACTCCATATAAAAAAAAATTGTTTCGGAACAAAAATTTTGTTCCGAAACCATGGGTGAATCCAGATTAATTGACATTTTCGGATACCTGGGAATGTGATAAGTCTCCGTAGTGTTGGAGGTAGAGTGTTGGGTGAGGCCCCAGACATCTCCAACAAAACAAAATGATTCTCCTAGTCGACAGATTTCTGACAAAAGCTCTGAGAGTAAATGAAATTTGCTAAGAAAAGTTTCTCAAAAATCTGTTGTTCGGAGTTAAAAATATAAACACACACACATAATATAAAATTAACACACACAACATAAGTGATGTTGGACCCTAGGTCTTAATCTTGACTGAAAGGTTGTAATGACCAATTATGTCCTTATTATGTGTACGTATGTGGATTCCCAAAAATTAAATGACCGAAGGTACTATTGGTTTTACAATGGTGCCTTATAACATATTAGTAAGCTAGGTTTTTTCAGGCATCTGCCAATATAAATCGTTCCAAGCTGCTCAGTGAATTGTAGACCTGTTATGTTAAAACAAATTTTTTTCCATTGATTTTCAGATCAAACAGCAATTGGAGTGTATTTTCTTCGTCTATTTTTATTTTTCCAGAATTATAATAATGCCACTTGTTTTAGTTCCATGTTAGAATGTTGTTGTTAAATTCGTTAAAATGTTTTCTTTTTCTTTATTTTATTTCTTTTTTAATTTAATTTAAATTTAAATTTGTTTTATTGTTTAGATTTTGCATGCTGCTGCCGTTATTAAACATTCCATCATCTATTCGTAATCAAAAGTAGAGTTTTTCTCTAGTTTTTCTGTAGTTTTTCTCTAGTTTTTCTTAAGGTTCAAACGTGTCCTCCATTAAAAATTCATTAAAAACATTTTGAATACTCTATAATTATAATTTACCACCTTGAATTTACAGAAACGAGAGAGTATAATGGAAATACAATTTTTAAATAAAATAAAAAAAAAATCTCTACAAAACAATTATAATTGTTTGGAAAAAAGAACAAAGAAAAATTGAAACAAAAAAAATATAGACGAATAGACGAATAGACAAACTTCGTGTACAGTTCTTAAGATTTTTTTTTTCTTTTCAAGTTTTTCAGAACATCTTGTTAAAATATGAAAAACAAAAAAAAAATTGAAATTAAAGTCGACTTGCCACCGTTACCTGCATGCATACCAGCGAGCATTTTCACCATAAATGGGAAATTATATTTTTTTTTTTAATAAAATGAATAGTTTGAGGAAGCTATGTGAAGTTATGTGAATTAATCTATCCGAATTTTCATTAAGCATTTTATGTGTTATCATGGCATAACTGGCTGGAGATCATCCGAAATGGATTTGACGGTTATGAGTTATGCTAGCTTTAAGGACTGCTGTAGTATGTGGTTTATTCACATACACTAGCGAATGAGAAAACCTCATGAAAAAAGTTTTGCGATGTCAAATTGCGCAATTTCGGCGTTCAGTTTACATCACTTCCGAGAGAGATGACCTCGGCCATGCGGCATGTGCTGTGGGGCGGGCACGTAGCTACTTCGCCTTATTGAAACTACATGTTGTTAGTGTTCAGATCAACTAATTCCAGCCAAAAGAAGTTGGTAATCATAGACTTATACTACTTGTCTTTGACTATATGACCTTGCCTATATAATTCTCAATGAAATATGGATCTACCACTACCGCCATCCAAAAATCCACAAATATCAGACTTTATATAGATCCTTAAAAGAAATATACTCTAATTTCATCTGACATCTTGCAGAAAGAGAGGGGCGGTGACCAACGATATGTTGTATGCTCGTTTTCACCTCCACAGATGTGTAAGTTGGTGTAGTATCCTAGGCTTAAATGCTTTACCTAATTCCCTATGAAACAACATTAGCTAATCACATACGCCAATAAGACTTTTATCACCCACATTAAGAATCTGTGCATGCACTAAAATGTTTGCTGGGTTTTTAGCTAATTATACTATAAAAAATAATACAAAAATTAATTATAATCTGCTACTCACGCAAGTAATTATGTTGAATATGATTTTATTTTGTTATTGTTATTTGTTGTTGTTTTTGCAACAAATTAATTTGAAAAAAATAAAAAAAACATAAGAAACTTTGTTTTTATGCAACAAGTCAAAACTTACAACAATAAAATATCATGTAAGTAATGGATGTACTTGCAACATATTGTGCTACTAGATAGTTTACTGTACGATTTGACTTGCAAAATAAATTGCCGTTTGAAAGAAGCACTTTGTAGAGTGAAATGTTACTTTAAAAAAAATTTTTTTTTTTTATTCTAAAGAAATATGAGTAGCTTCAGAAGAAACTTTAAAATAAAATTGTTACATTGAAGAATACTTCCATTGACATCAATCAACCGACTGCTAGTTAACCATTTTTTTTAAAGCATTGAAAAAGTCAAAGTCCCTTAAATAGACCGATCGAAATCAAAACTAACGGTTTATATAGAAAGTATATGCGATTTTAGAGACTAGATATTGATAGTATTGATGAGATAGCATATATTAGGCAATCCATCTCTTGCTTCAAAAATGCCAATACGAGTTAAATTTTTAGTGCTGAGGGATCTTGTAAACAGATCTTGTGGCTCGCTTTAAAGTTGTATTGATCTGACAACTGCCTGTCTGTATGCCTGTCGAAACCAAAACGATCGCTTGCTCTAGTCGACTAGCTACCAAAAAAAAGTGGAAGATGTTTTGTCAATGTTGAAGCATGATCAGCAAGCAAGTTGTTAAGTACTTACAGTGGTACTAGATATTGAAAAAGTCTGATTCCAAAAGTAAGAACGAAACGAATTTTAATGATCGAATTATCAATTTCAAAACCTCCATTCATAAAATAATAGTTAGGAAGGCAATCATTGTGAGCTTAAATGCAAACAATTGAGAAGAGAGAATACTTAATTGATTATTAACCTCATCTGTGCGCAAAATTTTCCCATGAGCGGTGGAACCTACAGCTCCAAGTCGGCTCTAAACAACAGATTTTATTCTTCTCTCAGAATTTTTGGCAAAAAACTGCTGAAATTTATTTGCCGAAGAAATTTTTTTATGTTTTGTTTGTTTCGACATGTCGGAGCTGTGGTTTGAATCCAACGCCTACTACTTTATAGTAACTCAAGACGAAATATATGATAAATATTTATGCTGGCAATATGAAGAACAAATCAGAAAAGTAAACAATAACAAAACAACAGAGAAATAACAAAGTTAACTAGAAAGACTGCAAAAGATACGAAAGAAAAAATTAACAATAACAAATCAACAGTTTAGTTCTGGAAGTTGCCAGACTTAAAATTAATAAGTTATGCATTGGGAGCTTCTACAACTCAACGTATCTACCAATTTTGGTTTCTAACGATCTTCTGCAACTGTTTAGCTAAGCCTTTTGTCTTTGGTTGCGTCAGTCCATATATATTTTTGACGGTCACCAAATACTGACTGGATTTTTTAATAGGTTGCTCACTCATTCCATACAAATCATAAAGCCGTAGAGCCTAACAATTGCATAAAGCACTACAAAATGACTTCAGAAGACAAAAAATATTTTCTTAATGTCAATCCAAATCATTACTAGCGGCTTCAATTTATACTATGTGAATACATAACGTAATTAGAGTATAATTACTAAACGAAATTCTCGCTCTATGTATGATAACGCCGTGATTTCCTTTCATCGACAAGATTTTGAAATTCTGTCTGTGTTTTTAAACTAGAAATTATAAATAAATTATTAAAAATTCATTTTTTTTATAGTCAATATCTTAAATTAAAAGTGATTAATTTTTTTTTTTTAATCATTCGATACAACATCACACCTTTTATTTCACCAGCAGCTTATAAATTCCATGAGCACTTAATTCATTACATTACACTTTAAATACCAAAAACTCGATTCTATTCACGTTTGGTTTTTTTTTTTTTTAATTTGGCCTTGAAAACCAGTATCAGCAATTTTATAATTTTTCTGTTTTTGTTTTTATTTCGATTAATTTAAATAAATAGGAAATTCTAATTTATGAATTTAGCAAAAGCAACAACAAAAAAAATTAAATAAATTTAAAAATAAGAAAGAAACTTGTTTCAAAATTAAATTTAAAAAACAAAAACAAAACAAAATCGTTTTAAAAAATTATAATTACGGTGACAGTCGACTGTTTAACTACGTATGGGAGAGTTTATTTATTATAGGAATTGCAATTTGATCTCTCTTACCTCTCTAAGACCTTTAGACCTTTAGTTCTTGGTGGGTATCGTATCTACAATCCTAACAGACACTCACAAAAACGTTGTTAATGTAATCCTCTCTGGCCAGCAAGGGTTGTATAAAATAGTTTATTTGGAAGGTATTGGCGCTCCAAATCTCATCACACTACTTACATAAGTGATCATTAAATATTCGAACCACTTGCACTTGCAATCTAGGATTCTTCCCAGATCCATCACATTGTAGATTTTCTTTGGTCAATATTTTTTGGGTGTACCATAACTTTTATTATTGAAATTGATGATGCAGAGATGCCATCGTATTTATTAAGCTTAGTTTTCTTTTTTCTTTCCTTCTGTTTAATTTTTCTTAAAAAAAATTTTAGGCAATGATCTTACAAAGTTGCCGTAATTTACTAGATATTGATTATGCTTATTGGATACGAGATCATGGTTCAAACCCCAGCTCAGGGATCTCGAACAAAGTGAAATATAAAGCAGTTTTCTAACAAAAACTCTAAGGACAAAGTTCCTCAAGAATTTAAAGCCTGGACTTGATCTTAAATTAATGGTTCAGCTTCTCATGAATAAAAGGTAACACAAACGACGTGGGTGGCGAGAGAAGCTAGGTTATAAACCTGACTAAATGGTTGTAATGACCGAAGTAGTAAGTAAAATCTCACAAAACGTACTTTTTTTCAATTTCGTTGTCAAACCTAAAATAAAGGGTTACGGTGATTAGTATGGATGTTCCTTAAAAATACTTTGAGTTATAAAGTGTCCGAATACAATATCAATTAAATTATTAACAAAATCCCACCTTTAAGAGACACTTTCTTGTTTCCGTTTACCTTACTCAAAGTTGAACTGTATATCAGCTTCATTACATTGATCGTATGTAAGTAGTGTTGCCATTCGATAATTTTTATTACTTTACTGATGCATTTATCCATGCCAGTACTTGTGAACCGTGTATCTCTCCAGTGTACGAGTATAATGGATAATGGGGTGGCATGTCTTTTGTTAACACATTAAGTTTAACGATCATTCTGTTCTATCGTATGTTGTTTAGTTCTTCAAACTCTGTTGCACTGCAATGCAGATGGATCTTTAATCATCATACATACATACATATGTACATACATATGTACACATGTATGTGGTAGTAGAACAATAATCCTCTTGTTTACAATTAATCTATCTAGCAGTAGTAGTAGCAGCAATCATCGTTTAGTAAGCGAGTTTAAAAGTTTGAATTGTTCAAATAAAAGCCATAATTACGATGATGTTGCCTCATAAAGTAATGGCAAAAGATACACATTAAAAGAGTGCTCGTTAATGCAAGCTTATGATAAATATTCTGGCATGAAATAGGTGGAACGATTATTATTTCAAAATTAGCTGTTATACGAGATGATGATGATGATGATGATGATTTGTAAATACGTTGTACATGAAGTTAAATACTTCCAGACATATCTATATGGTAGCCAAAAACTACAGCAAAATGTGAATTTTGGTTTATATTGCAAGGTGTAGTAGAAAGAAATCCAATGTTTCTGCAATTGATAGCTTGCTTTACCTGTTTTCAATTGGAACAAGTTTAAGATAGGTAGGTGGTGTTAGGAAATATTGGTAAAACAAAAATTTATTTGAGAGTTTTCAATAAACAAAGTCCCTTCAATGAAAACAAAGACCCTATCCTTGTAGCTACCAAAGTGTACACTACACTACGTTCCAAATAGTTGACAGTTTTACAAATCATAGAACCTTAATAACGATCTATTTGCTGGCATATTTAGAATAGTTTGCAGGGATGAAAATGATTATTGATATCATTCAATAGTCTTGACACAAACCTTATTGCTTAATCTGAACTGATTCAGCAATTTTAGCTAAACTGCAATGGCCACATATCTGGCGCTTGGTCTTTTGCACCGTAGAAAATTTCGAGTCTCATCAATCGAACAATGACAGTGTATTTGAACAAAAAAAAACAAAATTTTTATGCATAACCGCTTTTAAATCAATTTCCAAACGTTCTAAAATAAACACCCTTTGAATTTGGCTAAAAAGTTGGTCAAAGACGTTTGGCTACACGGAAAATTATAATAAGAGCTTAATTACTTCATAACCCAGCGCTGGTTTAATTTTTAATTGGTCATTAAAAAAAATTTAGTCAGGATTACAACCTAGTTTCTCACACCAACCATGTTGCCTGTGATATATTTTTCCATGACTAGTACATTAAATAGACTCCAAAAGACAAATTTTTTGATAAGCTTTTCATGATAATTTTAAAATAAAGCCGCCGAAAGAAATATTTTTTCTTATTCTCGATGTCTAAGCTGTAGCTTGAACCACAGGCTCTCTAATAGATAATTAGACTACAGTGACTTCAACAACCACATACGTGTTTTTAGAAAATCCAATTAAAATAAAACATTGTGCTTAAAATGAAATACTTTGCTAATGTGAAACATAAAAGATTGTCTTACAAAATAGAAACAATTTTTTAAATTTTAAACAAAAAGTACTTGAAATTACATTGTGCGCATGTGCAGCGACGCAGAAACATGTAATCACGTTTGCGTGCTGCCACGTCATAAAACTGTTTTAAAAGTCTCCCCTCCTTTCCAAAAAAAAATAATACAGAAACTATCAAAATTAAACTGAAAGACGTTTATGGAAAAAGAAACAAAAACAAAAATCTTACAAAGAGAACTAGAAAATGTAAGAGGATGACGATGGCAATGATGACTATTGGGGTGATGATGATGATGATGATGATGATGATAATGATGATGATGAATAAGTCTTAACAAAAATCATTCCCATATCTCATAATTCGCCAGCCAGTAAATAAATGAGGCTTTTTCTTTATGTAAACGTTCGTCACAGTCAGATTCTTAAAGTTTTTAGGCTTTTTCTTGTGTTTTTTTTACGATTTCTTTCATTATTTTTTTTTTCGCAGGCTCGAAAATTGTGCTAATTTATATTTATTTTAACAACAATTATGAAGCGACACTGATGGCCAACCAAGGGCACTTGTGATCGCTTCTATCTCGTTGTATGGGTTTGTTCGTTTACAAACAGTTGATATGGCATAACTTTCAAAATATCTCTCATCTGAAATGTCATTTGGATATGGATCGATAGGATATGAATTGTTTAACAACGGAAAAACGCTTAAAGTTTTGTACTAAAAGCATGTCCGCTTTTCAAGCATGATCGTGAAATGATTATGATCGTTAGAATCAAAATATTGTGCAAAGAGTTGACAAGATTGCAAAGAAAATTTAAAAAACTGGATGAGTGGTCAACTGAAGTCGCCGTAGTCTAGTAGGTAGTATGTTGGCTTATTAGACGAAAGGCCAAGGTTAAAATCCCCGGTCAGACATCAAAAACGAAATATGAAAAAAATATTTCTTCGGCGACTTCCTCTCAGCAGAATTTCTGGCAAAAACTCTGAGAGTAAATAAAATTGCCATGAAAAGTTTCTCAAAAAAATCTGTCGTTCGGAGTCGACTTTAAACTGTAGGTCCCGCCACTCATGTATAAAATTAGCACACACAACATAAGTGGTGTGAGAAGCTAGGCCGCAATCCTGACTGAAGGGTTGTAATGGCCAATTATGTATTATGTATGTAGACTAGTCACCGTAGTCTGATAGCTAATGTGTTCGTTTATTACACGTGAGCCCATTATTCAACCCCTGCCTAAGATAGCTTGAATATAACGTAATATGAATAAAAAATATTTCTTTTAGCAACTTCCTCTCAACACTCGTTCTGAGAGTAAATATAGAGTCAAAGAAAAAAGTTTACATACACCACTGCTTTTTCTCTGGTGATTTTTATCAGAAAAAATTTTTTGAAAAAGGTGTTATTTGCGTTGCTTAAGGCAGTTACAATTAAGTACGTTGGAAGACAAAAACAAATATAAAGAAACATAGCCTGGAAATTTTTAGAACAAAACAAAAAAATTCAGTGGGAACAACAGTGTATGTAGACTTACTTCTGTGACTGTAGTTGCCATGAAATGTTTCTGTCGTTCAGAGTCAACTTAAAACTTGAGGTACTGCCTCTCGTGGATAAAATTAAGACACCCGATATAAGCGGTGTGAAAAGCTAGGTTGCAATCCCGACTAGTGTAATTGTAATGGGTAATTGGCGTATAAGATTGGTCCTAGCAAGTTCATAAACAAATGCAGCGAACGCTTGGAGCTCAGCCAAGGATCTTAAAATTTTTTCTTCTGCCCCCTATCAATGCAAGGTTGCTCCTTGCCATTTCGTTTCACCAGTTCCCCTTTTATTTTCAGTTGGTGTTTTTATTACGATTTGGCACTTTTTTGTTTATACAGTTTTTTTTATGAATTTTCGTTAAAAAAAAAAGAAAAAAAAACAGCAAAAAATTGTTTGTGGCTGCCGTAATAAAGGCGTGTTTATTATAATTTGCACGCGCAAATACTTACAAGCAACAAAAATAACAACAACAACAACAACAACAACAATATCTACTACCACTACTATAACAATAATACAAAAAAATGACTAAAAGTATTGCTAACATTCTGTCAGCAACAACAACAACAACAAAAGAAGAATACAAAGCACAAACAAATAAAAACTAAAAGTTTTTTAAGATGAATGCAACAACAACAGTCACTGTGGAAAGCCTTGAGAACGGTCAGTGACCACGAAAAATTTTCGTTCCTTTTTAGTGTTTATTATTGTTGTTGTTGCTGTTGTTGTTGTTTTTGGAGACGGGTGGGGAGGGAAGGTTGACGGGGAGGGAGAATAAAAAAGATGTTGAAATTCCCTATTGCATACATTAACATCAACAACAATAATAAAAAAATTCGATATTTTCGTAAAAAAAAAATTTTATACTACGGCACTAACACACTACCACTACCACCACCACCACCGCCAATGCAGTCATCAGCAAGTAGCTTCGCCCTCGTCCTCTTTCTGTGGCTACGCATTTTACAAAATTGAGTGTTTTTTATTCGCCTATTTTTCGCATTTTAATGGGTTTAATGGCTGAAGTCACTTTTTCATAAATATGCATGATTTGGTATTTTGTATTGTACTTACATATATTTACATTATACATACATACATACATACATACATACATATTGTTTTTCGATGTTTTTGTCTTTCTTGTTGTTTTATTTTCATTTACAATTAAAACATCTTCTTAATGAACTCATATTTGTTTTAGGAATCATTTTAATTTGTCTACAAATGACTACTGCATCCCACCACTCCACTCCTTTTTTGGGCAATACAACAAGTTTAATTACATTTTAACGTCTTGATTCTATTTAGCATTGTCCTAAAAAGGACTCTGATAGGCAATTAAATACTTTCTGAACTACTAAATAAATTTGAATAAAAAAAATACAATTTTTTCGGAATTTAGATAGGTAGGAAGGTAGTTAGGTAGGTTGGAGAGTTGGCTTAGATTATCAAAACTCACTTGAGCACACATAGCAGCTCGTTGTAAGGCCACAGGCAAGCACAGTCATTGAACTTAGGGGGAAGTCTGGGTATTGAACTCTGTAGTAATAATCATCATCGTATCAATATTGTAAAATTCGAGTATAGGTTCCTTAGAACCAATATAAGGTTAACCAAGATAGTGCATCAATATCAAGTAGTTTGTAAGCTGTATGCTCATCATTATGTCCGAACTGAAAAAAAAATAGTTAATGAACAAAGACTCCATAAAGCAAAGTAGAATAATTTATTATAGATAATGCCCTCTATCTATGTCTTTCGATAGTTGTTGCTCGAAACCTCCATTTCTTCTACATTCGAACCAATCCATTGGGAAAGTTTTGATTGAGATTGGAAATTACCACTGGAACTTCTACAAAGGCCATTTAGTCTTCCCTTGGGCATCATTACTACAATCATAAGATATATAATTGATCTTTACACTCCTTTAAGTAGGATTGCGACCTAGCTTCTCATACCACCCATGTTGGTTATGCTAATTGTATGCATGGGTGGCAGTACAGACAGAAACCATTCATGGCAATTAAAAATAAAATAATCTCAGAGCTTTTATCAGAAATTTACTGAGGTGAAGTCGCCACATACTTTTACATATTTTCGTTTTGATGTCTAACCTAGGATCTAATAAGCCAATACACTAGCTAGACTAGACTACGGCGATGCTTTAGGCATCATTACTAGATTTTTAAATTCCGTTCTGTTTTTCTTAAAGTACTTAGAGTTGTCACAAGCAATCTAAGCATCTAATTGCTTTACAGTAGTAGGCTCTAGAATGATGAAATTGTCTTCAATTGTTGCCTAGCAGCTATGGATTTTATAAAACTGATTTAGTGGTCACAATAAAGAGAAATTTTCTCTAAAAAGTGACATTTCTGTGATCTTAGGGATTTAAAAAAACAGAAATGAACTCAACTATCATGGTTAGCTGTTTCGGTGAATGCTGAGCATCTCTAGAGACCAAAGTAAAGTTAAATCTGCCTTGTCATTGCATGGCTAGGTATTTTTTGCACTCTGGTCTGCGTTCTTAAAACACTATTAACCGCAACCTTTAAGGCAGAATAATAAGCCACCGGTCAAGCGAACGATCTTCGAAACAAACAACCTTTCGGCTACATTTGTTAACCTATCAGCGACTAAGGGTTATTATTGCTTACATACTCATGCACAGAAGTAATACACTGTACTGTAGTGTAGTCAAGTATTTCAGAGCTGTTTGTTTATCTGACACTATAATTATTACCTCTACTGTTGAAAACATTTCACTACAATAATTACAAAGTTTTACGAATTTGTTCTGTAGTTTCTGAAAAACCCTGCAATAATTATGGAAAAATATAAAACAATTTCGCAAAATTGTTGCTAAAAAAAACAAAAAAAAAACAAAAACAGCAATAACAACAACAAAAAAATATAAAACATCTACAATATTTTCAGTGATTTATTAACCAATTTTTCTGATTGTTCTTATTGTTCTTAATTAAACTGAAAATATAAAGAATTCACGTGAGTATAACGTGAGTATTGGTATGTATGGGGCATATTATTGAATTGCTTAATTGACCAGATACACATAAACAATCTCCCATGTGTATGCATATAGAACTCGAAACTTATAAACGTACCTTGGACTGTATGTGGGGTTCATTAAGTCTGGTAGAAATGTTTCTCTACAAGTCAATTTGTAAATGAAAATGCGTATGCAAAAATTCAATTCAAGTACTCAAAAAAGTACTACAACAACAACAATAACAACAACAACAATAGCAATAATAACCAGTAGCAGTAGCAATAGCAACAACAATATTTTCCTTAAGTACTGCATATCATTCTTGCATGAACACATTTTAACGAGTGTTATATACTCGAAACAGTGCATATGAATGGATGCATGTTGCATGGTTATGCAAAAGCACTGCTGCCATTGAAAAAATCAACCAAGAAATTATCTGTATCGAAATTAAAAGCTCCACTCAGAAAAAAAAAAGAAAAATTATGCGAAAATTTTAATTTTTTTTTTCTCTTTCCTTTCATTTCCTTTCATTGCATTTCATTTCTTTATTGTTCATATTTGTTCGATTTCGGATTAATAAAATCCGTTTAATGCCATTGTATGGCAAGGAGGTGTGTGTAAACAAAACTTTACCGTTAAGTATTTACCGTTAAGTAAGTTAAGTGGTACTTTTCGTACAATTGAAATTGGCCTGTTGGCTGCAACTAACCTTGGGCGGAAAGAGTGGTTTCTTTCTCTGAAAGTAATTTGCGGCGGTCGGGCTGCATTTATGTATCAACATGTTGGATTTTTGTCTTCCTACTGGCGCGTGGTGGGGTGATGATGTTCAATACACTGTAGTGGCGATTTATTTTAATTCTTAATTTCCATTAAGAATAAGTTTGAAAGAGATAAACTAACGTAACTTAAGACTAATATACCCCAAAGTCTTTTCGTTCGATTAACTTAACCTCAGTTTTGTTTAATACCATGAAACGTATTGTGGATGCCATGTTGAGGATTTAAGAAACGTGCTTTCCTTTGTTCGAAGTTACCCGCTGTCTAGAGAGATCCCAAGACCACAAGATATACTCTATTGCAGTATGCATTGGCATTGAAGGGTATAATACATGATAATGTTCAAACCGATACAATAATCCAAACCTTAGATAAGTTGCACTTGGACCAGGCGTTGATTAACTAGATTAACCATATACTAAGTGAATGGGAGAATAAATTGCGGTGCATACAACATACGTATAAAAGGCAATATGAAGAAAGGAGCAAAATGCAAACATTTGATTATTTTAGAACATTTAAAGGATTAAAGGTTTAGGCATAAATTGCATTAGAAGCAGCATTGGAAATGATAACTCTATTCTACTTATAAAGCTACGGTTCTTACAGCGTATTGTCTTCAGGCTTTAGTGAGATATATCAACCAAAGACAAAAATCGTATTACCAGAGTATATAGGAGCCACTAGAAAGATTCGATCTTAACGCACAGTTATATAACGCACAGTTATCTGACATTCTTGGAGCCATGACACTGAATGCGTTCATAGCAGTACGTCGTGACTGAACCTCTTTATAGAAGCACTAGATACCAAACTTTGTCTTCGGCTGCATGTTTTTCAAGGGGAGGTACATGCGATTAGGGAATATATGCCTTAAGCTAGTAACAACTTGGTTAATGTGTACACTTCACTTATTGTCAAACTAGAATTATGGTAATATCATCCACTCTTACAGGATCAAGGACCATTCGGAAATATAGAAGGCAATAAACAATTACTGTAGGTGCGATCGATATGTGAAAGAATTTTTTTTTCAGTTACTTGCAGTATAGACAGATTAAAATCAAAATTTTTTATACTTGGGTAAAAACGTTTCTATATTACGCTTGTGAAGCATGAAATATCCTTAAAAGGGGACCTAATCAGTACAAGACCATCAGTATCAATACAACACCATCAGTAATCAACAACTGCAAGAGCACTGGAACTTAACGATGGAAGTAACGCTGAATAAGTCATATTCTCCAAAGACCCTACGATGATATTGTCTCAATCTCTGAATTGACTTGAATTAAAACTTACGAGAAAAGCAACTAAGATAGACATGGAAGCGCTAGATCGATAATGAAGATATTAAAAGCGGCAAATTATGGTATTAGTCGACTAGCATCGGAAGAATCTGAATGGAACAATATTTTACAGGCGTTTCAAACTATTTCTCGTCTTCTTTTCTTCTTCTTCTTCTTTTATTGGCTAATTTCGTAAATTAATTAACTTATCATTCATTAGTTAATTAATTGTGTTCTATCGTATATAATATCGTGTGCTATAATACGTTTTTTATTCAAAATAATTTCATTCAGAAATGTAATATTTTACGTTGATAGATTGTTATTTGACTCTGTTCTATCTACCCACATGGTCACCTTAATTTCAATAATTTTTTTTCATGTTCTTCATTTTTTTTTTGCTTTCATCTGCCATTTATAGGCAAACACTTCATAGATTTTTTTCTTTTTTTTTTGCATGTTTATTGAGAAGCATCTTTTCTTTTTCATTTAATGTTACAAAAAACAAAACAAAAACAAAAAAAAAACAAAAAACAGATAATATATCTCCACTAAAAAAACGATATTGAAATTCATGATGAGACATTAAACACCCAACATGAAGCAATACAATACGACGCCATTGTGGTTAGTCAACCCAATCTCTTCTCGATCTTTTACTGGATCTTCCTTACAAAAAAAAACAAAAACGAAAACAAAAAAAAACGTATAAAAATAAATAAAAATCTAGTTAACAACAAAAATTTTATAACAAAAAATAGAATAGACAACAACAACAATAACGAAAAGTAACAAAAGATGACAACAACAACATCAAATGGGCTGCAAAAGCCAACCAAACTTAATATTGAACACATCAATACATTTTAGATCAGCACCACCAACAGCATCATCATAATTATCTTCATGATGATAATGATGATCATATACGCAGCAACACATACGTTGTACATACATACATACATATTCTTTAGGCCTGTCGAGTACTTCTCTTTCATAGAATGTGAACATTTTAAAACAGTCACTAAGAATTAAGAAATAAAGGTTCGTTTTATGATTATTTTCTTTACTCTTTTTTTTTTTGTTTTTGTTTTTTCTTTTCTTTCTTTTTCTTTTTTTTTATTCTGTTTTTTTATTCTTTTTCTATATTATTTATTTTAATTTTCGTTTTATTCCTTTTTCATTGCATTTTTCTGTTGTTTTTGTTGTACATTAAAATCGAACTTATATTTTTAACTTAACTTGATAAAAAAAAATAAAAAAATAAGAAAAAATAAGAATAAAAAAAATAAACTAAAATCGTCTCCGATACCGATAAACAACAGCTGCAGTAACCTTTTGGAAAAGCAGTTGCTTCAATGTATGCAATCATCAGTTTGTTGTTAAATGTATTAGAAAACGATGTGCTATGTCAGTGATTATGCTATGCTTTACTGTCCTTTGCAATACAATCATTTTCTATGCTAGATAATGCAAAAATATGCTGCACTGATTGAAATTATTAAAGGAGCCACATGTAGACTGCTCTAATGCCGCTCAAACGCATTGACACTTTGATCTACTTTCACGAGTACAAGATACAGTTTACTAAGAATCGAAATTACCGAGGAGGTCTCGGTCAAACATTTCCAACAGAACGAAAAAATCTTTTTTCGGCGACTCCTTAAAGTAGATTTCTGACAGAAACACTCTGAGAGTAAATAAAATTGCCATGAAAAATTTCTCAAAAAAATGTCGTTCGCAATCGACTTTAAACTGTAGGTCCCGCCACTAATGTATAAAATGAACATACATGACATAAGAATTGTGAGAAGCTAAATTGTAATCCGGACTGAAGGATTGTAATGACCAATTATGTATGTATGTAAGTCTCTCAAACGAGCAAACCATGGAAAATAACGTCAATTTCGAAAAAAGTCCGATGAAGCTCATTTCCATCTGAATGGCTTAGTGAATACATGAAATTATCTAGTTTGATGGCAGAAAATACTTATGCCATCCATAAGAAATAAATACACAGGCACACAATCTGGCGTGGTTTCTGGTCAGGCGTTACGTTTTGGCCTTACTTTTTGAATTTGCAGTGAATGTGAACGGCATTCGTTACAGGGTCATGATAAAAGAGCTCTTGCAACCCCAACTAGATGGCAGTTTCAGGAGGACCGCGCCACCTAACACAACGCTTGTTTCATAATCCATTTATTGTAGCAACACTTTCCCGAACAGATTGTCTTAGGAAGTTCTGATTTCAACTGGCCGTAGTGCACATTATTCTGAGTTTTGTTATCAGAGCCATGACTCCTATTTAAAGCATTTTTTTATTTCAGACTTAATCGAGAAGAAAGAAGAACTTCTAAAAAATTTCTACCTCTAAACAAAAGAAATCATTCCTTTTAAGGTCTGTTACTAACGCACAATATTGACTAGGCCGACCGACTCTTTTTCTATTCCCAACAATACTGTTGTTTTGTTTCAAAGAATCTGTGCTGTTTTGCGAAAAGAAACGCAATGCAAAACAAACAAACAAAAAAAAATGGAACGAAGCTTTTTGAGACAAAAAGAAGAAGAAATCACAGCAGAAAAATCAAACAAATGAAATGAAATGAATTGAAAAAAAACGCAACAACAGCAACAACAACAACAAAAGCAAATAAAAAAAAAGAAGAAAAAAACAGACTAAAATAGTTTACGACCAAGTTACGTGAAATAATGACTAGTTTTGTTGTTGTTGTTGTTGCTGCTGTTGTTGTTCTTGTTGTTATTATTATTGTTGTTAAATGTAACAGCCGTAGTAATACCAGCAGTTAGAGCAGTAATACAGTATAGAACAGTTTGTATTATTTGCTATTGTTGTTGTTGTTGTTACTAAATAATCGGTCACTGACTTGTCAGCATGGCTGCTTGCAATTTGAGAACTCCCAACTCTTCACAATTTTTTCTTTTCTTTTTTTCTTCTTTTTTTCGGTTTTTTTTTTATTTTTTTCTTGTATTTTTTTGAAACCAAACAAACCAACAAAAATGACAAGAACAACAACAATAACAACAACATTAGCAATAAAGTAGTAACCAAACATTTCTGTGGTTCCACAATAACTTTGTCCGTCTGTCAATCTCTCCAAAGTCTCTTGGTGTGTATTCATGCAGTTTATGCAGCACCGTAAGAAGACATACGAAATATAATCTTTTGGTTGACATTGAGATGGCAAAAGTTAGACAAGAAGAATAGACAGAGAGAGAGAGAGAGAGAGAGAGAGCGAGAGAGAGAGAAAGACTATTTTACTATGCCATCATCATGTATGTACGTATGTATATAGTATGCGTATATCTGTCTGTTATACGGTTTATCCAGACAGACATTGGAATACATCTGACGGTAAGTATAGTTATTTGCCATGGGTTATCATCACATACAAACGTACATACATACGTACGTGTGTTGATGTGGTATTTTAGAAGAATTTTTAAAGAAATTAAAAACATTAAAAACAATTTAAAACCTGACATAAAGTTCAAATGTTTAAATTAAAATCTTTCGTTTGTCTTTGGCTTTGTCGTTGCTTTTTTTTTTTTTTTTTTTGGTTTTTCTTCTGTTTTTTTAAACCAAATATTCCGTAAAGTAGAGGCTCCTGTGCAAACATTAATTGAAATATTTTAAAAATTCCTGAAAAGATGAGAAGAGTGTGCACAATAATAGTCCAAAGTGAGACGAAATCGTCAGTGAAAAATAGGAGAGAAACACTTCAAACCATTCATTTGGAATATCATTAGGAAAACCAGACAGGGTGCCAGTTTATTGTGTGAGTTTTTCAACGAATTATTGAGACTTGCATGAGTTAATGTAAGAGACATAATTTTTATCAGGGAATGCAAGCTAGTCGCATATATACATACAAACATAATTGGTCATTACAACCCTTCAATCAGGTACGTTTGTGTTATTGTCTGTGCGTTTGTAAATGTCGAAGAGAAATTGATTGAAGTGCGTCTGTCAGTAAGTAGAGCTAAGTGAACGTTAGTAAGTAGACCATCAGGATTGTTTGAGAATTTGATTATATTTTGAGTTTAGAAGTAATTCTTAAGAGGTGTTATCTTGATCGGAGCAAGGGATTTATATGCAAGACCCTCTTCTAGAAGACGAGGATTACATTGCACAAAACGCTATTACTATCGAGCTGTTATATGGCCAAGTTTCAAACAGATTTGGCCGTTATTGATTTTATTCGATTGAGAGATACTTCATAAACACATCCATCTACGTGAAGGGCAAGTACAGACATTGAATAAATCATGTGCTCCATGATAGCGTAGATAGAATGAGACGCATTTAGATGCAACAATGTGGGTGGGCCAACGTAGCTTCGTAAGGCCGTGAATATATTTTATTCTTATTACAAAAATTGAAATAAATTTGCAGAAGAGGAGCTTACAATTGAATTCAATTCAAATTTACACTAAAAACCCCCATATTGCTATATCTACCCTATGAGAAGAAGATAGTTTCATAGCTTGTGGAACAAAGGTATTCGGATTGTACCCGTACACAAGGCAGCTATTAGAAATCATACTGATGTGTCTACCATAAAGCAACTGTTTCTGAAAAATAAATCTTCCCTAATGAGTTATTTGAATGACATTTGAATTCTCGAATAAAATGAATCACATTTCTTCTCTTGGGAGATCCTTTATGAAGGAGAAAAGAATAGAAGAGGAAAATGAGAACATTTTCACTTGTTGAGAAGGTTTCCCGAATTATTACTTTCATTGCAGCTTCGAGTTATGTTTGAAAGATGAACTGTGTATGGGAGCCACGTCCTGTTGTTCTACCATCTTATAGATTCCATTCGATTGTATTGCAACCGACAACTACGGATGTTCTTCGCGACGTCTAGCTAATCAATCATTATTTCCTCTTCCAGATTTATTAGCAAATTTCAGTACAACAATGGCGTAAGTATAGTAGACGACGTAGTCTAGTAGGTAGTGTGTTGGCTTATTAGACGCAAGGCCACGATTTAAACCCCAGGTCAGTCATCTCGAACAAAATGAAATTTAAAAAAAATATTTCTTCAGCGACTGGCTCTCAGTAGATTTCTGGAAAAAGCTCTGAGAGTAAAAAAAATTGCCATGAAAAAGTCTCTCAAACAGAATCTGTCATAAGTGATGTGAGAAACTAGGTTGCAATCCTAACTGAAAAGTTGTTTGATCAATTATGTATGTATGTTATGTATGTAATTGTGTATACATAGTTGTTTGTACGATAACCTATCAGGGAATATACTTTTTAATATTCGTCGCCAAGTATTTTCTGATAAAAAGCAATGTGCTTACAACTTCAGCGGCCATATTTCGAGTTTTACACCCAAACAGTACATTGGATTTCAAATAAGTTTTGGAAGATGGCAACTTTGGTGAGAATGGACGCTGTCGTATCTCCATTTAGAGTTACTACGATATTCATATAACAAAAGAGCTGCACTTCCTGGAGTTAGATGTTTTCAATAGAGCAAGGCGTACTGCTTGTGATATGAGTTGAGAACACATGAGAGTTATATTGGACTTTCATTAAAAGACACAAAAATGTACAAAATCGGTGAAGAGTACATGGCAAGTTCTTTAGAAAGTTTAGATTAATAGTGGTATGTTATCGATAATTCAAAAGAAGGCACTTTAAAATCAAATTTGCTCTTAGATGAGCGCATAAAATTCTGTTTTCGTAAATGTTGCGAAACCATTTTCAGTTCCAATAACCTACAAAAAACTGGTAACGAATTGTATTATTTTCAAAATATCTGCCAGTATTTCGATTAAGAGCGTTCTTCAGTCATAAATTGTTATTTAACTTCATTTCCCTCTAAGCAATTCATTAAGAATCTTACAAAAAATATCAAATGCTATTGGACAACAAAATGAAATTGATGAGTCAGTCACTACATTGATTTCCGACTAATAAACACAATACAAAATGAAAAACGAAATGAATCACAAAATAAGGAAAATCTTATTATTACAGAAAAAAAAAATAAAAAAGAAGAAGCAACAAAAAAATTCACTAATAAACAGAATACAAAAAAAGAAAAAAAGAAAAAAACAATCATTATTCCCCATATCGAGTGGCCAAAGTTCATATTTGTCATTTAATATTTCAGCTCAAGTACTATGTGTGTGTGTGTGTGTGTACGTCATGCCATCCCAAAACAAAACTTCCAAATGCAATACGGCAAATAAAAAAATAGCAAAAGAAAGAAAAGCTTTTTATTTGCCTTTTTGTTAGCCTTAACCCAGCAATATTTTTTGAAAAAAACAAAACTGAAACACAATAACAGTTAAACTTTTTCAGATTTTCACTGATGGTTTGAAACGGAATGGGACTGTGGATGATGGAGTTTTTTCAGAATCGATTGACATCGCATACGCCATAATGCTACAGGATAACTGTAGCGTTTTCCAAGTGAAAATGTCAGCCATACAGATGGATAAGTATAGCAGCCTAATATATAACCAAATATTTTGCTGGGTTATTTCATGCATATTATTTTAGTGGTTTCCAAAACTCAAAGTTCTGTCAATAGACTACAAATAATGCTTGATAGAGAATCGGAACGAGACGAGAGTGAGTAAAATAATATTCAATTTCTTTATTCCCTTTTTTTTTTTTTTTTTTTTTTTTTTTTTTTTTTGTAAACATGTGATAATAAATGTGTGTGTGTGTGTGTAACTGTATAAGAGCAAAAATATATGAATATTATGCATACTTAACCTACGACAACCAAAATTACTTTGTGTATAACGAATACGTATGCATATGTATGTGAATACAATACGTTTGCAATGAGTTCAATGAACTGAAATATTTTGCTAAAACGGCGAAAAAGACAAAAACCGAAGAGAAAACAAAAATCAGCATGAGTCCGACAAATGTTCACAAAAGGGAATAAATAAACGATTAAACGGAATACACACCGACTGAAGAAGTCTTTATAATTTTTTTCTTAAATCTTAACTTTATCTTCTCTTTAAGGCTGCCATTTGCCTCTACTTTGCTATTCTCATGGATTTCAATCGGAGGCTTCTCTGTAAATATTATCAGCCGTATTACGCAATACATATCCTATCCATCTACACTTCCCCATATGAATTGCAATAGCAATAGGTTTCACATTGCTTTCCAGTTGTGTGGCCACCATATAAATGGAGAATATAACACAGGAATTTGTTGAGAAAGATCTACAGTCTCTTATTGATCTGAGATACACGCAACATTTTGCATCCAGCAAGTATGTTATTGACACAATGTTCCACGGTAAGGATTGTTGTGAGTTATAGAATGTTACCATGTTTCTGTCTTTATTAAAAATTCTGCTACTATGCCAGATTATATTGTAGATCTCATCGTTGAATACCTGCATCTCATTTGTTTCATCATAATTTGCAAGGCATCACTATATTCAATGCAGGCTTTGAGGTCACGGAATTCATCTTGTGAGCATTTAGGAGTACCATTAGTTTTACTTTCCATACGATTTAGTTTGACTTTTGAAAAATATTTTTCTGTAGTTGAATAGAATCTCTCCAACTCTCCAATTATAACTGTCGTTTAGCGCTCCTTGAATATTTCAACAATTCAAGAGAAATATCATAGCTTAACAGACTTCCAGGGTGTGTTCATTACAACACCATCCATATAATGCGCATCAATGTCATCCATGAGTGGCAAGCCACTAATTTAACAGCGATTTCAAACAACTGATTTGAGAAGTTTCTTATGTCAATATAGTTACCCTCAAGGTTTTTGCTGAGCAGAGTTACTTGAGAACGTTGCGGTATTTAGCGTTTTTTTTAACAGCCATTGGTTAGAGTAGGAAACTGAAAAAAACAGAATTTCAAGTTACCAAAGAAAAGCCGGCTTTACACCGTAAGTTTTAATGGCAAGAGAGTGGCATACAGAATTTCGTAACAAGCACAAAAGATGCTGAACGCCAAAGTTGGAGACTTTACTATTGGAAAAGCTAAATTGAAAATTGAGAAAGTGCGATTGTGGTAGTAGTATTCACCTTACATAGCTCAGTGGATGCAATTTGAATGGTCACATTCCACAAGTTGCTTTCCACTTTTCCTTACCATCAACTTTTGCAGAAGCTTTAATAAAGGGGAAGAAAAGTAGACCACAGAAATCCGTGTTATTATCCAGTATTTCGAATTCTTAATTGAAGCATGTTTGTGTGTACATTTACGGAACGTGTTTAAATTTGAATAAAATTCATAAAGTTAAGAGGTTTGTTGACGAACGCTAGCCAAGAGCAATAGATAAATTGTATTAAAACTGTATGTTATAAAAACCTAAGGTGATCTTTGATTTTAACATAAATTAAGCTCGGCTTGCTAACAATAGATCTGAAACGGTCGACGATAACAATATCTTCAGAAGAGTTCGACAATATAGACTCTGTTTAGTACCGTTTAGTAATCAGAAATTAGATCCAATACAACCCTCTAAAGGCTAAACAGCCGTCAAGAGAATTGATATTTTTGGGGTTAAGCTCTGTTTATTGCCCATAGGCAAACAGGAACGTGTTGTAATCTTTATTGACTTACTTTGAAGCAAACATTGGCGAATATTGTACCACTTTAGCGGATCGTGTTGATGAGAATATGAAACAAAAATACTTGCATTTGGCCAAGAACAAAGCTTATTTTAATGTGCAGAATTCATGTCAAAAATTCATGAACTAGGCTACAAAGTGCTTCGTCGTCCGGATATATTTCAAGTGATCGTTTCTTGTTTTAGAAATCTTCAGAAATCGCTTGCCAGAAAGATATTTGACACCAATGGTGTAATCACCTCTCAAACAAATGTATTTCGCTGAACTTCTTATGTTTATCTATAAATGTAAGGGATATCTAACCTATTAAGAACTTCGAACTTCCTTTAATCGAATGAAAATATTTGAATTTCTTTCTTCATTTCCATGTGTATTGTAACATATCATATGGTCAATTTGAAGACTGACTGTAAGTCTTTGTTGTATTCGTTGGCCTTTTTTTTTCTGTAAAATGTTTATGAGTTTTAAAAGCAAATAAAATAAATAAAAAAAAAGAAGTCTTTCTTTCATTCGTATTACTTATTTATTGTTTTTCGTAATATTTTGAGTGCGTATGCAAAATGTTTTTGTCAAAAACTCATTTGGAATTTTAATTTCAATTCTGGCTTCTGTTAGTTCTACGATTGCTCTTTAAAAAATTGTGTGGTTTTTCGTAAATTTTCTATGGAAAAGAAAATAGTAACAAGGGAACAAGACAAGTTGAATCAACTTTTCTAATCGGTTTTTATTGTTGTATTTGTTTTTTTTTAATTCTTTTTTTTTATTTAACAAAAACAAAAGATTAACAAAGTACATATGTATGTACATATGTATGTATGAACATATGTATGTATGTATATTTTTAATGTGATATTATAATTGAAATAAATTTCAATTAAATTTTATTTTAATGTGTAAATCTATGTATTTTGTAACATGAAATTAATGTTTGCAAAATGGAAAACATTCTTTCTTAATCGCCTTTCAATAATCTTTTGTTGTTATAAATCTATTATTTTAATAACCATTCAGAGTCATTAACTTAAATTAAATATTTTCTTGTTCTTCAACAATGAAAACAGGAAACGACATAAAAACGGTGCTGCCAGCAATTCAGATAATGAATGAAGGAAATTATAATTAAAAAAAAAAAAAATAAAAAATAAGAAAGAAAAGCAGGGTAATTGTTATGCCTGCCACCAATTTATTGTTTTACCAACAACTTTGTAACATTCTGTCTTCAGTGGTAAGCATTTTGCAGTTTTATTTTTCTTTACTTTACTTTCTGTTGCAAATGTTAACAGGAAGTGGACATATTTTTAATGGATTTACATATAGAAAGTCGATCAAGTTTTAATGTATAACAGTCTACAGCAAAGTGTGGTGTGTGTGTGTGTATGCAGGTAAAAACTGAAGAAATTTCTAAATGTAAAGTTTTAAGATTTCAGACAAGCATGGACCACTTGTACTTCAAAGAAGATTTTTTGTTTTTGACCAACAATTTTTGAAAATTTTTCCCAATTCAATCAACCCTATTAGGAGATAGATTGCAGGTCGAAAGTGAGTGTGTCAGTCACTAAAAGCAGCAAGTTTCGTTACAATATCTAGAGCTATAAGCTTACTCTCACCAAATCGTGTTTTTAACATTCGGAAAGCAATGCTAACAGTTCATCAGTAGAACGGGCCTTACGGAAACCCCATGATCTGTAACAAATTCTGTTGTTAGATTCTAGATTATACTTCGCAAGGTGAAAAGAAATTGCGGACCACATCGTCGCAATAACATAGTAAAATACCACCGCGAAATGAAGCACTGAGAAGTATACCTAATGGATGAGCAAATATCGAAAAGCAGACCAATGCTGGAATACCATCCAGCACACAAGACTTGTTTGTGTTGAGATCCGTAAGAATACTTTTAACTGAGTGATCTCGAATGAATATACTGGGTATAGATGCAGCTACTCTACTGGATATAGCAGCTACTACTCCTTTCAACCAAGCTAGTGAATGTTCGTTAATTTTTTTTTTTTTTTTTTTTGGTATAGGCATCGTACAACATTGTTCCTTACCCTTAATGAATGACTAAAAGCTCTTACTTTCCCTAGGAAAAAAAGAGGTCTTCAGCGCGAAGGTGCTGCTCTTATGAAGCTTTCTTGCCCCTCTCTGGAGCTGACTGCAAATTCTCATATCCTATTAAACTCGGATTTGAAACCGATATTCTGTTCGTAATTATAAAAATTTCTTATTCCCATCCATGATGCCATGGCATCAACATTTTAGTCCGAGGAAATAATGTATCGAATTAAAGTGCCTATAAAGTCGGTGAGCAACGCCCAACGTACCTTCTCTTGCACAAAAAAATTTATCGTTTCGTAACTGACATGAAATGCTGACAACGAAAGTTGGACAGAAACGGTACAATGATACGAATTCGCGATAAGTGCAAGAATCTTTCCTTCACACTGAATGAAAAGAAAATGAAATGAAATATTAAAATGGTCAAGAGTGTTATTATATTGCCCTTCAACGCACGATATGTGAGTTGATTCCTTCACTAATCACGCGAAGCAGTTGTACGCGGCGAGTAATTCAACATATCGCCCTTCTGGAGTTTCGTGTTTTTTTTTTTTTTTTTTTGAAAGGGACTTATCGACAGCGCATATAAGTTGACTTAGTTGACCATTAACGACAAAAGAGTGTTCAATTCTATTGATTCAATAGAACACTGTTACTCTGCTGGTTGTTTCTTCACAGTTCTACCGCTACTGTGACGGGCTGTGCACTAGTGAACTAGTGAACTAGAGCCTTGATTCCGAAAACAACATATCCTACGTAGTAATCCTGTTACTTGCAGAGCCAATCCATTCGTGGCTTATTAATTGTACAACGCATTACCGAGAAAACTCAATCTTAAGAATACTTTTTCTGTAGTTATACCTGTCACAACATACATACATACAAAGATTAAAATCTAAGTTCCGTAAATACTCTACCTCTTGTCTCTCTCCCTAAACCTGTTCATCTTTTAAATTTGAATACTTTACATCTTAAATTACTTTAAAGTCCTTCATTAAATCAATTTAAAAATTTGTTCGATTAAAAATTTTACCGTATCACTTACATTAGTGTTATGCCCCTCCACTATGTTAAAATGATATTCAAATTAATGTGACTATCAAACACAATAGAAATCACTTTCAATTTTTTTGCCCGAAAACATATTAAAATTTTAATTTGAAAATACTTCACACCTACAAACACTAACACTAACACTCAAAAGTCATTGATATGATTCCTTAACTCCTTCCAAGTTAGTAAACTCTACAACTAAACTACACTTTACTACAACATTATCCAACACTACTCCTACAAGTGTGCAAATGCAAGTGCAAGTGGAACAGAGAAGGCTTTTAATAGAAAACTTAATTGCAGACAATTATCTGAAAACAATAATTTTGTGTATTATCATTGTCTTCAGTTTGTATTGTGTATTTGTATGCGTATGTTTGTGTGTGTGCTTGTGTGTATGTGTGTGTGTATGTAAATAATAGTATAATTTTCTCTTTTATTGTTCAAATAAACCAGATCAAGTTGTTGTTGTCTATGATAATGGAATGAAATAAAAAGCATACAGACAGACAGACAGACAGACAGACATACAGACAGACAATTATACAGTTTGTAGGTCTATGCAATAACAGTACACATAGACAGACATTCCGACTTGGTATTTTGGCAAAAGTGCTTAAAACCAATTTTGTGGTGTTAAATATGATGAAATGCCTGTGTGTACTTTTGTCTATTATACCATTACCACTGCCACTGCCACTGCCACTGTATAACACAGGCATTAAAACGTTTTGTAACTAGACCAACAACAACAACAACAACATTAAACTATAATAACATTAGGAAGTATTAAAATTTTAGAGAATATTTTCAACAACAACAGCCTGTTTTGCCATCCTTCCATTTAACAACAGCTTTAACTGCTTGAAAGCGAATGAATTTTGTTTTAGCTTTCTTGCATTGAATGCAGAACCTTAAAATAATGTTTTCTTTTTGTTATTGGTGAAATATTTCATATGTTTATATAGATTGGCGATACAAGATAAATTAATTCAAAGCATTAGCCTTTACATTATTTACATTATTTACATTATTTACATTATTTAAATTATTTACATTATTTACATTATTTACATTATTTACATTATTTACATTATTTACTTTATTTACATTATTTACATTATTTACATTATTTACTTTATTTACATTATTTACATTATATACATTATTTACATTATTTACATTATTTACATTATTTACATTATTTACATTATTTACATTATTTACATTATTTACAATATTTACATTATTTACATTATTTACATTATTTACATTATTTACATTATTTACATTATTTACATTATTTACATTATTTACATTATTTACATTATTTACATTATTTACATTATTTACATTATTTACATTATTTACATTACTTTATTTAAAGAAAATAATTGAGAATAGTTTACCTTTTGAGTTAAGTTATTAAAGACATAAACCATATGTAAAACATCTGTGCTGACTAAGCAATAGAAATAAGCAACATGAATGTAGAAAGTTTTATAATTATATGGTCTAACGCATCTATTTCTAAATTTAAATAAAACCAAGTACGCAAGGAATATCATCGAAATTTTTATCCAACACTACTTCTCTGTGTGGGTCGCATCCCAAATGTAAAATTATCCATGACTAGCACATAAACCAGCCTAAATTTAACATATGATATCCTATAACATACGTTAGCTTTGCGAATCGTTATAGGTTGTGGCTTAGCAAGTTGCCCGAACATGTCAGACATTTTGATAAAACAATTTTAACATACGTTATACCATAGTTTATACATTTGACAGCATTTATTGTAATTTTAAAACTAAAACTAAAGAATACATCCATTTAAAGTATGGTATCCCTTCTGTCAGTATCTTTTTCGTTTACGAATACAAAGTAGTCAACAAAAAACAAACTCCAGTAGTTGAATTTCCTTACTTAAATGATGTTGATGATAATGTGCAGTTGATGTAGATGTTGCTATGGCAGTAGCTATAGCTGTGACTGTGGCTGTGACTCTGGCTCTGGCTGCAACTGTGCAACTTCATGTTGTCGTCTCGTATTCTATTCTGCAGTTCGTACTATTTTACATACAATTTTACAGTTTTCGGTGAATTTTGCCACCCAAAAAGTTCTCTGCACTCATTCATGATGCCTTTAAGCATATGGATGTGTATGTGTGTGTGTGTGTGTGTTGTTGCTGTATGTATTTCATGTATAAAGTTTTGATATGATCTTTTACTTGTTGTATGTGCAGCTAAATTTGTCTGTCTTCTCTGTCCGTCTGTATTCATACAATGGATATGTATGTGATTTTGCCACATGGTATGTACGTGTGTGAGTGTGTGTGTGTGATTTTACCAAAGTGATGCCTTAAATTGTTTTGGCAATTTGTTAAGTACCCCAAAAGCGTATTGTGTTCTTCTATTCAGTAAAAGTTAGTTCAACAACATAATCGTTTGAATCGGTAAATTTATATGTTGGGTTGCAAGCATCTAACCAGAGATTTCGTGCAACATACTGTTTACCAAACATCAACAAGTGATTTTTTAACACTTACAAAGGAATTAAAAGATGAATAACATGAATAATAAAGCCAGCAGAATACAGAACATAAATAAACAAATTTTGTTTAACTGATGGAAATTTTAAGAATATTCATAAAAAAAATATGTTTTGTTTTAAGCATTCAAAAAGTTTTAATTTACTTAAGCGTTTCAAATAAATTATACTTCAAGAGGTAATGATTTTGTTTCAACTTCATAATTACCTGCACGACATACGACGTACCATGTGGAAATTGTGAGAAATTTTATGTTCTTCTATTATTATTAGAGCACCTGATTTTATTGGTCTTCAGCTACTAAATAAAAAAATTTTTTACAACAAAGATTTCAAAGAAACGGAATCCTTTTCCAAACATATCAAGGTCATTGGGTTAAAGACAGGTAGTGGTGACTATTTTTGCATTTGTCTCCACTATGTTTTTCCAATAAGACTCATTGATTCGTCATTTGTTATGAATGGCGCTTCGTATGGAGATTCGACGAAAATCTCTGTCACTTCTTCGGCACCAGTTCGTTCTTGCCGAGTTAAAACAACCAAACATTTGAGAGTTAAAAAATCGATTTTATTCGGAATAAAACCCCGCCTCTATTAGCATTATTCCAGAAGTCCATTTAATATAAAGAATTTGAAAATTACTTTGAAAGAATTTCAACGTAGGCAAATATCAGTCGAAGAAATTTACAAGGCATGACAATTGAAAGTTATTTGCTTACTTAGTCGACCGTTAGCTGGATGTCGGCTTACCTTAACACTTACTTCAAGGCGCCACTGCTTCGTACGAGCTCTCACAAGTTGGTTACACCAATTGATGATAAAGCTTCCTTAATTTGATCCTTTCAATGCAAACAAGGTCGTCCTCTATGCCGACTTCCGCTAATCTCCGTGTTAAGTACACATCTCAGTGTAACTTTGTCTTTCATTCGAATGACATGTCAAAGCCAGCGTACCCGTTAGATGTTAATATGATGAAAAACATCCACATCGTTGAAAAGCTCATATATACTTACAATAAACGAACTTTAGCAACATACATACATTACATACATACATACATACATACATACATACATACATACATACATACATACATACATACATACAACAATACATACATATATACATACTTACATGCATACATACATCGTTGGTCATAACAACCTTTCGACCTAACTTCGCACACAACTTCTGTTATGTGTGTTAATTAATAATACATGAGTGGTGCGGTCTACAGTTTAATGTCGACTCCGAACGACAGATTTTTGAGAAACTTTTAATGACAATTTTATTTACTTTCAGAGTTTTTGCCAGAAATTTCGTTTCGTTTTTATTGGAGATGTCTAAAGTGTGATTTGAACCGTGGGTTCACATCTACCTATTAGACTGCAGCAACTAAGAGCTTATTGTTGAATCAG
This sequence comes from Sarcophaga bullata, assembly GCA_005959815.1. Taxonomy (NCBI): domain Eukaryota; kingdom Metazoa; phylum Arthropoda; class Insecta; order Diptera; family Sarcophagidae; genus Sarcophaga; species Sarcophaga bullata. The sequence goes on from QOCX01000078.1 coordinate 237,157, forward strand.
ATGCGGAAATCATCTCCAACTCTTACTTGAATACTCTCAAGGCTTTTGAATCGGTACGAATCAGAGTCCTTACTTCCACGTTGTGGAAAAGCAAGTTTAAGATGATTGATCATGATTGATCTTCAGACTGATATCAGTTTTACTCGATACAATGAAGCAAAGATAAATAAATTATTTGCCCACTCGAAATATTTCGTTTCGCCCTCATTTTAACCTTGAGAGACTCCTGTTTAATGTATAGAACTAAGCACAGCAGTTATATCTCGCTGAGTACGCCTAATAACATCAATATCGTCAGAGTGCGTAAGCTACCGGACATATTTGTAGAAAATAGTGCAATGAACTCCAGCTTGGAATTAAGAAAAGAATTAATTTCAATTTTAAATCCATGTTTCGAAAATAAATTGAAATTATTTTCTTTTAATTTTTTTTTTTTTATTGTATTACTGTCTGATACATAACCTCACTAAAATAAACGATTTACTTCATTTGCGTATTTTTCTATGCTACAAAACTTTTTTTTTCTCAAATAAATTATTTCTAATTAACAAAACTTCATTCGAAAGAAAATGCTTTAAATTAATTGCAAAAACCTATTTTTTTATATGCTGCTGCTGCTGCTGCTGCTGTTGCTGCTTTATTTTAAACCATAAACACGAAAAAAGTAAAACAAAATGAGCAAAACAAATTAGAAAAAATGAGGCAAATTGTTCAAAAATGCATGAAAAATAGAAATGGAGTATAAGAAGTACACAGAAGAGATATTTTTTTTTCTATTTTTCTACTTTTTTTTCAAATGACCATTAGAGAGAGACTCTATAGAGTCAATTGATTACTTTACAACAACAACACCAGCAACAACACAGAAATTAATAAAAGCTATACTAATAGTACATTAGGGAATACAACTGGTAATGAGAGGAAACATTGACCACAAATAAAGTTTGAAGAATAAACTCGATTAGAAACCGTAATGGCCGAAACGAATATCTTCAAATCCGGTTTAGATATGTACAACAAAGATCCACTTTAATCTGAAGGCTTAATCCGAATACTTGAGCGTAGAAACTTTCCAGAACTTAAATTCGTCTTTATGTGGGGAAAAACTTCCAACTGCTTTTCTTAAGTCGATAGTGAATTGATTTTAACAAAATTTTAAAAATTTTGCACAAGTTTGTCAATGTCTAAATTGGGATTACAATAGGTTTGTGTCTTTAATAACTCATGTGATGTTTTAGAGGGTAAAACCCTACCTTCGCAATGTGCGAGTAATTTTGACATAGGTTAAGTTCGGTCAAACTGGCATACACCTCAATGGGCGCAACTTACTTGAGTCCTATAAAGGGACCTACATACATACATAATTGGCCATTACAACCCTTCAGTCAGGATTACGGCCTAGCTTCTCATACCACTTATGTTGTGTGTGCTAATTTTATACATAAGTGGCGGACCTACAGTTTAAAGTTGACTCCGAACGGCAGATTTTTTTGAGAAACTTTTCATGGCAATTTTATTTACTCTCAGAGTTTTTGCCAGAAATCTGCTGAGAGGAAGTCGCGAAGAATATTTTTTTTCTATTTCGTTTTTGATGTCTGACCAGGGATTCGAACTCTGGCCTTTCATCTAATAAGCCAACACACTACCTACTAGACTACGGCGACTTCATAAAAGGGACCTATTCCTTCAAAATTTTAGCTCCTGTCAACCATCGCTGGAGTCTTACTAAGTTGTGAATTTTTCTCACACCACCTTTGGCTAGATTCTGGGTTTCCAAGAATTCTTCTTCTTAATATTCAATTTCAGTTGCAAAATCACAGAGCTCAACGATTGTTTACCGAATCGATTTCAGTTTTGCGGCTGATGGTTTCGATTGTTATTCCATGTAGGAAATGTAGGACTTATACTTGATTAATTACAAGAAATTATTAGATAGGTTTAGTAAAGATAGGTCTTAGTGAAGTTTGTATGTCTAATTCACCCACAATTGTTTCCAATTACCAAACAATTAATCAACAATCTCTAATACCCACGATCTCGACACTTATAATTTAGCATACTACCAACTAGACTAATGGGGGCCGAATTGTTTTGTTTTTATGTTTGATTTCGTTTATTACAATTAAGACACGAGATATCGATAACTAATTTACACTTCCAATACATCATTCTAAATTCACAACGATATTGTTTTCATTGAAACTAAATTCCTAAATTAGGTGTCCATCTCTCTGGCATGATGCACTCATTAACTTATCGAATCGTCCCATCCTATTTATCGTATTTGTATAGATTTTGAATATACGAATGCATGCACATCGAATGGTTTTTCGATAAAAAAGAAATATTCACAGAGAATAGTTTTCTTCTTCTTTTCCTAAACCTTTCCCTGTGAATTTTGTAAAATAGAAAAATATTAATGGAAAATTTTTTACAATACTTATGCACAAATAACCACTATATTACGCAAAATTACAGTCAACGAAATAATTATACGGACATTATAAAATTCTTAAGAATACAAAGACATTGTTTTTAAAGCTGGTATTACTACTTATGACAAATATAAGGTGTTTTGTACAGAAGTTAAACAGGGTTACACTCTTGACCATTGACCATATGCGATAAGATTTCAAATTTATATTGTTATCCTTTATATATTCGGGGGAAAATGTTAATACAAGTATTTATCTTTGTAGCTTTCATCTCAAAAAGAAAAGCTCTATGTTAAAGGATTTATAATTTTATCATTGACTATAGCTGGGCAAGGGGTGTTATTGATTTACTCAAACCCTTTAACCAACTTAATCCTCATCATTCAACTCTCATTATCAGCAAACCATCTATAACCATGAATCCATACCACCAAAATGGCTTAAATAACAAAAAAAAGTAAGAAAAAAAAATATTGCAGTTGAAAAAGAAAAAAATAGATGCACAGTGGTACCAAGTAAAGAAATGGGGTTTTAAAAAAGTAACAACTGAAATTGCATCTTTAGGGCAAAACCATTACAGTAGAAGTAAATAAATGAACTGGAGAGATATTTACTAGACAGCATAAGCCTTAACCATTGATCTAGATGTATATACAGTCAGCTTCCCTAATAAAATTATTGATTTTAAACAAAAATCCTTTATTGTAAAGAGTACTATCATACATTGTGTTTGATTATACTAAGAAAGAGTACTTAAAACAAGATTCGTACATAATGTCCAATGTCCATCTAATCTATCAAGAACCTCATAGAATTCCTAACCAGATTAGGCCGTTGAATCATTCTAGACGGCCAAGTTGAGGTCATATAAGTGTGAAGATTTTACAATCTCCGCTAAGTCCGTTCACTACTCACTTGATCAATCAACCCGATGAAATATCCCAAGACAGGCCAAACTGTCTACGCATCGTCCCTTACCAGTTCATCTACAATCTCACTGCGCCTTATGCCCTACAAGGCCACAAAATCTAGGTAGACACTGGCGAGAGCCTTCCTGCAAACTGAAATCATGTAATTCCTAGGAAGCTAAGCTAATATAATGGCTTTAAATCTTTACCACACCAGCTCTACTACCCACACCAGCTCCTATGTACATCGGCACCACTAACTTGATGACCCGAACACACCCCAAGGAACCTGTAGGAAAACTTCACATACTTCCCAAACTAAACTTCAATACCATCTGGAAGCATTGCACGTTATTCCGCACTATCTGGAAATACCAAAATACCATTGACCAATTAATTTCTATGTTATGGACTGGAACTAGAACTATTTGGATCACAATCTATGGAAGACGACAAACAGTATTACCAGACTGATAAGACAGATAAAGTAACACCACTCAGTTGATTTTTATCCATTCTTTACCAAAAAAAAGAAACTCTTAAAAGGAAATTTTAAAAAATTTTTTCATTATTTTTCTAATTCTAACCCACTGTATATTTGCTATACAACGGCAACTAAACAAAACTGGCTAAACTAAATCCACCACACCAACAACACAGAATATTCAACATACGCACCAAAATACACTCACACATGCACGCACATTTTTCTAACACTCATGTATGTGTACATTATTGTTGTTGTTTTCGCATATTTTTCTTTTTTTTATATACAAACAAACATCGCCCAGCTCTTACTTACTCTCTCTCTATCTCTCTCTCTCCTTTTATTTTTTAGTTATTGCTCACCACTTGCAATTCTCATACTCTCATGTTTTTTAAGGTATTTTTGATAAAGAAAAGCGTTGAATATAAGTGAGAGAGAGAGAGAGAGAGAGAGAGAGAGAGAGAGAGAGAGAGCGGAAGATAGAGATAGAGAAAGAGAAAAAAGTAAGAGTATGTGTGTGTAAGTATGGTGTGCATATTCTATGCATTTGTTTTGGTATACTTTACTGGGACTAACGACTATTGAAGTGTTATGGCCTGTGGGCCGACCAACCGACGTATTCAATTGTATCTTTAGCAGTGCGTTTTTATTTTTCGTTTTTTGTTCTTGTTACCTATACATTTATTTTCTAATAAAAGCATATATGTGTGTGTGTATGCTTATACACATGCATGCATGCATATATGAATGGATGCATGGTATGACTACATGAGTGCGTGTGCATATTTAGAGACTGTGCCTTTATTTGTTTGTTTGTATGTGTCTAATTGTTTGTTATACAATTTCTTTCTCTTTTTTCATCCTTTTTTGTTCGTTTGTTTTTTTTTTTGTAATGCGTTTCGGCTGCAATTTCTATGCGTATAAAATGTTTGTATGTGTATTGTATTTGTGTTATTATGTATGTCTGTATGTTATGCTGTTTTTTGTTTTTGTTTTTGTAAAAATAAGTTTAATTAGCAACCCTTTTATATTTTGTGCGTATTTGTTTGTTTGTATATGCTTGTGTGAGTGTTCCTTTTTCGGATTGTAAACACATGCATTTCCTTTAAAAAAAATCCAACAACAGCAGCAAAAACAAAAAGCACAAAAATATGCAACATTTTATAGGTTTTAGTCATTTGTTTATTGCAGTTGTTAATGTTGTTGCTGTTCTGCTTCTACTATTGCTGGGGGTGTTTGTTATTCAGGCTAATCTAATCGATATGTCAGTACTCCTATATATTATATATTGTACTTATTACTACTGAGTAAGTATATTTATTTAATTGTATTATTAAAAACAATATGAAGTATTCTAATGAGATATCAATTAAAACAATAACAACCGAACTAATTAGATTATTGAAATGTTTTTTGATATTTTAAAATTATTTTTAATAAAATTTAATTAATTAATATTTTTAAGACTAAATAGAACCCACAATAGGAAACCCATAGAAAGGAGGACCAGGCAAATACCCTTCACTTTGCCGACGTCAATATATTTTGCCGACGTCATTAAGTAACACCTAGGACCCTCTAAACCTACATTTGTTATCTTCGAGAATTTTAATTTTTTATACTTAAACAATTCACACATTGTTTTCCCGATCACTGGCTTATTTAAGTAAAAATTAAGCCCTGTTGAACCTGTCTAGCCAGGTAGTTAGTAGCCAGCTTTTTTCGACAGACCGCAGTTCAAAGCCCAGGTCATTAGAGCCAAATTCTAAATATCGTTCGTGTTGTTTTTTTGGGTTTATTGTTTGTTGTTGTTGTTGTTGTTGTTGCCTCTGTTGAAAAATCAAAAAAAAGTTTTGTTTACCGCCGCTTTGTCGATGTTGTTGGAATTTATTTGGGAGGAGAATTAAATAATTATATTGAAGAGTGGTGAATTTTTTATTCTGGTGAGTTTCCAATGTGGTGAGTTTTTACAAAAAAAAAAAAAAAAGGTGTGAATTTATCCAGTGTGGTTAATAATATCAAAACACACCGAAATGCCTTTATTCGAAGTGGTACTGTATTGCCATATATCTATGTACTGTATATCATGATTTGTGCGATGCATGTCTGGATTAAATAATTTTCACCTCTTTTAGCGGATGCATTCTCCGACTTGTTCGGCTATCATAAATGCACACTGCATTATCAACGGTGTTGTTTGTGTTTGGATCGTTTATTTTAAAATACTAAAAAATTAAAATTAGAAAACTAAATATAAATTATTTTGTACATTTTCACTTTGAACGGATAACTGCAATGTCTACATAGAATTATTCATTGAAAAATCTACTTTGTCAGCGATGTCTCAAATAAAGTATATTCTAGTTGGTAATGCGACAAAATTGTATCGTAGACGTGCACCTTAATAAACCCCCAGAGACACTTGCGCTAAACATACCCCATATGAATCGAAAAGAACAAATAAAAACAAACCTAATAAAGTAAAACAATAAAACAGAACTACTAGGGCTGCCAATAGTCAAAAGCCGCTGATGTAAACAACTTTTTCCGAAATATTTTAAAGTAACATGTATTAAATACCCAAAGTAAATAAAATTGCCACGGAAAAGTTTCTCAAAAGTCTTTCGTTCGGAATCAACTTTATAGTGTAGGCCCCGCCATTCATGTGTAAAATTAACACATTCAACATAAATGGTGTGAGAGGCTGGGTCGTAATCCTGACTGAAGTGTTGTTATGACCAATGTAAGTTAATACCAATAAAATTTAATTCCGAAGCTTATAAAATAACAGATTAGAGTTATTTTTTTTTTTCATATATTTTAATTCATCTTTATATTTCTAAATACTTATTGAATTCCTCTATTACTTTTACGATAATCTCCTCCTTTCAGAAAACTTAGCAACTCTACCGGCTATCTTTGACACATCACAATCAGAACGACCTCTCCTCATAGTGAAAAGAAAAAACAACAAAAATCTTAAAGAAAGAACAACGATAAAGAAATTTTGTCAACATTTTTCATTGATAAATAAATAAAGAGCACTTGTTTAAAATAAAAACAAATAATTTTAATAATAATACTTCCGTACAATCACACGCACCAAAACAAAACGCATTTAGTTCGTATATGATACAGTGATACTTTGTTTTTTTTTTTTTGAATTTTCCTTCTGGTGAAGGTCAATTTTATTTTTGGATTATTATTTTCCTTTATTTTTGGACTTGAAAATAAAATCTTCACGATTTTTCGACCAATGGACGAATCTGAACTGTTGTTTAACTTGTTCTATCTGCTGCTGTGCATGTGCATCATTTATCCACCTGAGGAATTTCAACGTCTCGGCCTCACTATTGAACAGTTGTTCTCCCGCTGGTTGGGGGAGGAGCATTTGAACTTTGTTCGTTACCACCAAAAACGCACCTCTTTGAATCTCTTTATACACACCTGCTTGCCGGCTGTTTATTTCCTCATACATCGCTTTAAATTTACCGTCTTTACGGAATATGATGACGACTACTTGGAAGAGGAATCCGAATTGGATCCTGATTTTCCCATGCCCCAAGAAGCGGTTGCTTTTAAGACACTCACCTGGAAGATAGCCCAACGTTTCAGTTTAATGGCTGTCCTAGCTATACCAGTGTTAATATTTAATTGGTATCAGCAGGATTGGAAAAGGCATCCCATAACACAGACTCTATTGAAATTCTCCAATGTGCCCAATAGTACCGCCGATGTGATATCCGATATTGGTAATGAGTTTAGAAGGCAAGTAGAGAAATCATTTTTATTGCAGTTTGTAAAATTAAGGTTTTTTTTATTTTTAGACCCGACATTTACAAGAAGAAACTGAATTCGATATCAACCGTGATTGCCACCGAAAACTGGATTATAAAAACAACACTTTACAATGTACATTTCGCTCATCAAAGCAATACATCGTTAAGTGTGGCCAAGGTAGAATAATATATTACATGCATACATACATAATTGATCATTACAATCCTCCAGTCAGGATTACGACCACTTATGTTGGGTGTGTTAATTTTACACATGAGTGGCGAGACTTACAGTTTAAAGTCGGCACCGAACGACAGATTTTGGAGAAACTTTTCATGACAATTTTATTCACTCTCAGAGTTTTTGATCAAGTCTGCTAAGAGAAAGTTGCCGATGAAATATTTCTTTCATATTTCGTTTAGTTTGCGGTGTCTGAGTTGGAGTGTGAACCAAGAGTTTGCATCCAATAAGACATGTAATTGACGCATAATATAATCGTGTTGTTAAGACAGACCCTTAAACAAAAATCTTTAGAAATTAGAAATTACGATTGCTTCAAATAGAATTAATAAGATAATAATGATTTTTAATTTCGTTGTTTTATTATATTTCAGACCGAAACCTACACCGTATCTCAAGATAATAATGACACCTTGCAAATGGTCAGTATAGTTGTGAAAACAAATCGTGCTGGTGTAGCCGATTTCCATATACGCATAAATGCCTTAGAGTTTCGTAATCTGGAAGAGCGTATGACACGACCAATTTTAATACCATCCAACATACAATTTCATCGCAACGTTATCGATCGTTTCATTGATGTCTTCAAGGAGCAAGTCAGTCATAATCCCATCTATAAAGCAGATCGTGTAACAGAGAAATGTTTTGCTTGCATGATTGCCGAGCCAAATATAAAAATACACAAACAATGTGAGGATATAGATCGTGATGGTCGGCCTCTAGCCACCGATAATTGTTGTACAAATTGTTATTGTCGCCCCATGTGGTGTGTAGAATGTTTAGCACGTTGGTTTGCCGCCCGGCAAAGCGAACATGAACGTGAAGTTTGGCTTGAGCAGAAATGTACATGTCCCATGTGTAGAGCTAAATTTTGCCTATTAGATGTTAGTTACATAGAGAAACCTACAACGGCAGCTTTAAATAACGATAATAATGACAATATTGACAATGAAAATCAAACGTGATTATAGTTAAATGTTTATAATTTTACTTACAAAGTTTTTTTATATGCTTTCTAATACACAATACACAATACTTATAGAACTGTGTTCAAAACTTATATTTTATTTATTTAGAATTAACTCGTTTAGGTTTCTTTTCAGTTCATTAAATGAATTAAGTTTTACTTTTATTTTCTAAAGTGTGTTATCTTCTATACTGAATGAAATAATAGAGATTTTAATTTTATTTTTGTTTTAAAAATTTTAATTTTTTATTTAAAATATATTTATAATTTCATTATAACTTATAGTTAACATAATATGTATATGTATGTATTTTAAATATAGTGTCTTATTAATATGTACAGTTTTTTTCTTTATTATTTCTTACATTACTATTGGGAATTATCACGTTTATTTAAAACAAAAAAAGAAGAATACTTGTAAAGTTACTTTACTTTTATAACAAAAATTAAACTTAATTACTAAATATCATCATCATTATTATGATAATGAATTACATACACACAAAAAAAAGAAAAGGAAACAAAATGAATACAGAATGTATATTTCAAATGTAACATGTCTTGTCTTTCGATTACTACTGATACATTTTAAGTACTGTTTGTATTTAAAAGTTCAATTATATCTTAATTTATTTTCTTTCTTTTGGTATCTTAGGCAAAAAATGTTTGTTGTTGTTTTTTTTTTTGCGATAATTTTCTTTTCAGTTTGCTAAATTTTATTATGGAATATAAATTATAATTCGTTTAAATGGGTGAATAGTTTGAAAGCATATTTAATTTGATATAATCTAATGCAATTGGTTAAATTTTGTTGTAATAGAAAGTAAAAGTGAATATGTAGATCCACTAGGTATATGAAGTTGAAGAGAATTTAGTTTGATATACGAAAACGTTTTCTTTCATATCAATGTACCTTGTAAAGTTCTTAAGTTTTAATATTTTCAAAATGATTGTTTCTTTATCAAGATTATTTAAATAATTCAGTATTTAAATATTTATTTATTCATTATATTTAGTGTTTCTATTTGCAAAAGATTAAAAAAAAATTTCCACATAATAATAATAGCAATAATTTAATGAATTGGATTTTCTTATATAGTCAAAGGAAAAAGTCTACATACACCAAAGGATGTAGTATCAAATCGAAAAAGTATGTTATTTAGTTATTTAAGGCATTTACTATTAATATATAAAATAGAAATTAGTGGAAAAAAAATAATTAAATTTACATAATAATATACCAGTGTGGGTAGACATTTTTCTTTGAGTGTATATCACCTTTAAAATTATTGATATTGGCAATCCAAACAATTGATTCTAATTTTATTTGAAAGAAATGAATTCTCTTAATTAAAAAATGCTTTAAAAATATTATTTCAATCGATTTTTAACTATCCGCCACACTGCCTTATTTTAATCCAAGACAAATACATAGCATCGTTAGCTAATGCTTCCCTTTATTTTATTTTGATTAAAAACATTTGTTAGCCTAATTCTAAATAGAAATACAAATAATTTTTTTTTCTTTTTGAATAATTTACTCTTATTTTTTAATCACCCATTTAAAGGTCATTCATACATTGTTGTAGTCACATTAAATGTTTCAATTATTGTTTCGAATATAATTCAAATATGTATTAAGCTTTTATATCTAATAATGCTTTCTTTTTTTAATAATTCTACCTTGTATACTTACATAAGTAATAGATATAAAATATAATAATAAAATTAATATGTACATACGTTACATACATATTTAAGTAAGTCCATTAACGCTCGCGCCTTTTTTTTTTAAATTCAAATAATTTAAAAACAAATTTGTTTTACTTCGCCTTAATTAATACAAATTAAACAAAGAAAAACAAAATATAAGCAGTATACATATATAAAAAAAGGTAATAAAATTAACAAAGAAAAACATACACATTCATTCATATATGTATGTATGTTATGTATGTATGTAGCCAGCAAAACTTTTTATATAATTTTCGAAATAAAAAAAACTGAATTTGGCTAAATATTAACAATTTTTAAAATAAAATAATTATAATAAAAAAAAAATCTTCTAAAACATTATAACTAAGGAGCATGTATTATTATATGTATTTTAATCTGCCGTAAAATAATTGTGTTTTAAATTTTTTTCATTTTTTTCTTTTAAGAAAATCTTTCTATGCTTTATACACACATGTATTGTATTGATATTGAAAAACATTTACAAAAAATGTTTAATCATTATTGTGTATTATTTTCATTTCAATTATTTTCTTTTTTAATTCTATTAAAAAAAAAAAAGAAAAAAAAAACAAAGTTACGGCGTTTTTCGTTGTCTGGCTTTTATAAATTCGTTTCATAGTAGCTTTTATACGTTTCCATTTTATCACGTTGTCTTGTATTGGACGACAATGACGACGAAGATGATGAGATCGATTTTGTTTGATTTTGATAGGATTTTGCAGATGTTGAGGCAAATGAACCGTAATGTGATGAGATCTGTAAAAAAAAAATAGCAAAATAACTTCAATTAATTATTAAAGTTCTCATAATAGAATAAAAATAGAAATAAATAATGAATAAAATAGTTCATAACATTAAAAAACTTTTCATTGTGAACGTAAACATGAGGAAAAAAAATTAAATTATTGTGAGCCAGTCGTACTTTATTGCGTCTGTTAGTTCACAACTAATCTGAAGCTAATATGAGAGACCCAGGAACAACTCCCATTGTGGAAAAATATTGAGTTGTTGTTGTAATTGCTTACTGAATGCTATAGCTTTCTCAAGAGAAGACATCGATCGTGATGGTCGGCACTAGACAACGATAATTGTTGTACAAATTGTTATCGTCAACCCATGTAGCGTATGGAATGTTTAGCACGTTGTTTTGCCAGCCGACAAAGCGTGCATAAACGTGAAGTTTGTCTAGAACAAAAAAGTACGTGTCCCATGAAGAAGGGGACATTTCCTGACGTTGTTATATCTGTTATTGTTCTTGTTACCAATCAGGGGTTAATTTTTCCAAGATAGTTTCAAGTAAAATTCATCTTTTTGTTACGTCTTTTAACTAAAGACAAGCAAGAGTAAAATTGTGGGCGTGGTGGTTTGACTACAAAGTAAGCTACGTTAACGTTTGATTAGCTTTACTTAAATTACAATGTTAGAACATTAGCTGAGATACTTTAGATAAGTTACAATTTTCAAACTCTATGTGGGTAACTTTATTACTAATATTTTTAAAAATAATTATAAGTAAAGAGTAGTCTAGTAGATAATGTATTGGCTTACTAGACGTGAGGCCACGTTCAAACCCCAACTCAGACATCTCCAGCAAACTGAACTATGCAAAGTATTTCTGGGGCAACTGTCTCTCAGATTTTAATTATTTTATGACAATTTAAAAATTAATTAAAATTGTTTAAATGTCCGCTTTTTCATTAAAAAAACGCCAGCACTGTACAATTTTAATTTAATTGAATGCCAAACAAATAATTTCTAAGAAATCAAAGAAAAAAATTGTTTTGAATTAATTTTTACCAAAAAAAAACAACTTTTTATCTACTTTTAGCTATAAAAACTCCAAAATAAACATTTCCTATATCATTTTGTTAAATTATTAGTTTTCTGTTGAAATATAATCAAAAACTTAGGAGCAGTTTTCATCATTTAAACAAAAATAAAAAAAAAACAAATAAAAACACTCTCGCAATTAATTGCAAAAACATTGAAATTCAATAAAAAGAAATATTTGATGAAAACATTTTGTTCCAAATAATATAAGGGGTGTAAGTCCGTTTTATAGAATGTATGTACGTGTTATAAATTAATTTAATTTTCCTGTATAGGCATTGTTATCTCAAGAACACGAGTAAATTTTGCAATAAAATTTTTATAAAAACTGTATATCGTATAAAAGAACATTAAATACGAATGTTCTTTTACAAAATAATACATTTTTACAAATAATAAATAAAAAAAATGATACGCATTGAATTCAGGTTATTGAAATCTAGTTTAATCGTACATTAACAGCGATCTTTATCTCGACTTTATTGAAGCAATAATTTTGTGATGTTTAAAGAGTTTTATAATAGGTGCTTCGGAGACCTATGCCCTGTAAAGTTAACAATCGAAGATTTGTAGAAAAAATCTACTTTAAGTGCTACAGAACCCATTCCGTTAGTTTCTCTCAGAGATATCATTGAATAAAAATGAGTACTTTATCGTTTATCCTTTGTTTGCACTTTTAGGCCAGGATATCTCGAAAACCTCAAGTGATGAAACAATTTTGAGACCAATTTCTGATCCAGCAATATAGCTTTTTAGCATTCCACAACACGTACCTACATATATATAATAAAATTGTTGTTTTAACGTAACGCATGGAAAATAATCTTCAGCATTAGGGCCTATTCCTCAATGCATGGGTATGATGCACATTTTGGGCTGACGACAGAAAGACTATCACCGGCGAGCACTATAGGTTACTGGTTATCAACTTCTTTCAGACTGAATCGTCTGATGTGGGCAACAACAACATGTGATTGAACGGGGCGACGCTACGTGTCACACAACTCATGGCACATTGAATATTCTACAAGAGCGATTTGAGGGCACGAACATCTCTCGATCTGGCTACCGAGATCTGTACGATTTTTACCATTTAGACTATTTCTTGTGGGCCTTTTTTCGTCAATAGCAAGTACTAAAGATCTATGATAACCAACTTCATTTGGCCTGAGCTGGATAATTTTGCGTTCAAACTACATATGGCTTCAAAAGAATGGCGCAAAGTGCTACACAGCTCTCGCCACATTAAATATTTTGCATGAATAATGTGAGAACATGGTCATCTCACATGGAGGTGATGTGCATTGACCACCGAGACCGTACCATTTGAACTCGTTAGACTTTTTCTTGGGGGATTTTCTTAACTCGCAGGAGTATGCGAATAAGCTATAAATCACAGTGATTCCCAAAGCAAACATAACCCATGCTCAAAGTCATGGAAAATTAGACAATTCGAATGCGTTCTACTCAGAGAAACCGTGGTATAAACGATATTATATCCTACATATAATGGCATCAATGGGCCGCTCAAAGGAATAAAAAATTTCCCTGATATATTACACACTCTCTATTTTATTAAATTTTAGAGAAGCTTTTAATGAATATTAATATGAAAGATTTTGTTTATAACACGTATCTGATACGCTTAACACACGCTCAGGGTTTAATTTTTGACCCATTAAAGTAAAAAAAGACCCCCGTTTTGACTGAATAAAAATCTGTTCGAACAGATGTCTTTAAATCTTATTTGTTTTGTCTTTATTTTTTATTTTTGAATTTTTATTTAATTTTATTATTATTGTTATTATTATTATTATTTATTTAGTAACTATAAACATTTACTTATGCTAGTGCAAGGGTACAAATTTGAAAACACCTGTCACGCATTGTAAGCAATTCAAAACGTAAATAAAAGTTGAAAGTACTTTAATATTGTAAAAGTTTTCATTTCAACATTTATTTTCCTATGAAATTTTAACGGGTATTTTTTCTTTTCTTTTCTTTTGTTTTGTTTTGTTTTGTTTTTTTTCAAGAATTAAATGCTTTTTATAAAATATTTTCTTTTTTTGTTTTGTTTTAAAGTGACACATTTTTAACAACAGTTATAAACATATTTAAAGAAAAAAAAAAGAGATTCTTTATCTTGAGTGCATTGAAAATCCGATAATCTGTGTACTGTTGCGGTACATACATGACATTTGAAATCATTGCATAGTAGTACTCGAATAGATACGACTGTCAGATAACCCACCCGTTCGTATTCTTGTGTACGATGGATGATATTTCTAGGAATATTCATTTAAGTTTGAAATATTTCTAAACTATATTCATAGTTCATTGTCTTGGTGTTAGTTAATTGGTAATAATAGTAATAATAATAATAATACTTCAATTGTTTAAATATTTAAATGTTTGTAAAGTTGCTTGAAGAGGCTTAATTGCATTCTATTTGCAAATACTAAAAATTACACGCGTCAATATTATTTCAAAAAATTTTTTTTATTATATTGAAGCAACGTATGTTTTTTCTTGGCTATTCGGTTATTCGGTATAAATTCTGTCAGTGTAAAAAAAGATTCGCGACATGTGTTAATACAAAATTGTTCAGCAAGGTTTATCAATTCTGCGCAAATAGTTAGCAACAGCAACAAGGCTTACAAATCATTGCCTTTGACTATCAGCACGGATTTTAAGGCAACAAATTTTCTATTTAAAAATTACATTCAGCGGCAAAGCATGTGTTTGGGTAAATAAGTAAGTACGTCAAAAAAAATAATTGCTGATTTTAATAGAGAGAGAAGACAGAGTCAGTTCAAGAGCTGTCAATGCATCTGAAAAGTTACACTGTTTGATGCATTTTATAGGCCAACAACCTAATTGGATCGTAACGTTACAAACAATGAAGCAAGGGAACTTACTTCCAAAATAAAAGAATTAGACTTTGTTGACATGGGGTTTCAATGATTTAGTTGCACTTGCCACACGACACATGATAACGTGATTCTATCAGAAACGAGTTTAGCGTATTCTGCTGAATTGTGTTGACTCTTAACATTTCTCTTGTAAAAGCACAATTCCAGCTCTTTAAGATAATATTACAGTTGCCACTGGAGAAATACGTAATCGAGGTAGTCTAGTAAGTATTGTGTTGACTTATTAGACGATGATATGGCTCTGATATCACAAACAAAACGAAATAAGAAAAAACCGTCTTGTTATGAAAAGTTTCTTCAATCTGTCGGAGTCGATATTAAACAGATGATCTCCCCACTCGTGGATAAAATTAACAAATGCAATATGAGTGATGTGAGAAGCTAGGTTGTAATCCTAACTACAAGACTGTAGTAACCAAGTAAGTAAGTGTTGGAGAGATACCGAACTAAATGCCTGAAAAAGTGTACTAAAATGAGAGATCACAGGTGGACCATTTACACTGTAGCCAAACACAACGTTATATGAAATAATATTTACCTCGATTTGTTTGACAACTGACAACTAACAACTGACAACTTTACGATTAGTTTAGTTACTAATCAATCTTACAATAAGAAATATCGCATTGTAGAATGCAAAGCGATAAAAGCGCACTGAAATCATTTTTCCTAAATGCTGATAAACTGTTGTGATAAAAATAAAAAAATCCTATTTTTTTCGTAATACAAAAATATCATGAAATAAATTATAAGCTTTTAAAATTCAATTTTAGCTGAGCAATCCATGCTTATTACAGGTTACTACGAATAAAGAGCTTAATTAAAGAAGTTCGTAGTTGTTATGCGATTCAAAACTAAAATGCTGCTTTTATTCGCACAATATTGTTGTTCTTTCCCTGATTTTATCGTACATGTACTGATACATCATATCCTTCCTTTAAAAGCCCTTTAATTTCAAAAACAAACCACGTACTTGAGTCACCTTTTAAAATACACTTCATTGAAATGCTTAACAAATATTATTTCCTTTAACATTATTTACGATGTTTTCTGCCTTTAAGGTTTTTTGTTATCTTGTTTGTTGTTATTTATTTATAGACAACATACATATATAATTAGTTAATTTAAGTACTTAAAAACAAAAACAAAAACAAAAACAAAAACAAAAACATCAATAAGCGGGAAAAAAAACCAATGATTATCAAATGCAAACTAATCCATTTTTATTTTTATGTTTTTATTTGTAATTATTTATACACGAGCGTGTAAAGCACTATTTTTGTATGAAACAATCAGTAAATCATACAGTTTTCTTACATGTTTTTGAATGTCACGTCTTTTCATGGAATTGTATTTGAATTGTTTTTTTTTTATTTTTTTTTTGTTTTAATTTCTCATCATGTTTTCGTGTTCTGTTATCAACAGCAGTTGTTGAGAACTTTAAAATTTTATTTCATTAACTTCCGTTTTATGTATGAAACATACTCCTTATATGTTCATTTCCGTTTAGGCTTCTTACTTCTCTACTTGAAGCAGAATGGAATTTTTAGGAAAAAGCCGGCGCTCAATTTAAGTTTGGTGTGATTATTTTATTTCTGAAACGAATGACGTACGTACATGCGTTACATATTTTATTGTCCATTCCATGTAATCAGTTTTGTAAAATCGTTTTTACATTCTTGAATGTGTTTTTATTTCATTTTTCTTTCTTTATTTCTTTATTCTTTCAATTCTTTCATAGCATTATACGCATGTAATTATTTATTATTTTTTTTTTTTTTTTTTTTTTTTTTTTTTTTTTTTTTTTTTTTATGCCCTGCTAAGACTTTCATTCACTTTAATGTTTATAGATAAATGGTAAATAATATTTATTTATAAATATATGCGTATCACTTTTTCCATATAAATTGCAATAAATATGTATGTATGTATGTATGTAGATATATTTAGTTTAGCAATGCAGAAATTTTATTAAAAATAGATTTTTTCAATTCCATTTTTTTTTTTTTTTTTGCAAATATTATCACATGACTTTGCATTATTGTTTCCAGTTAAAGAAAGCCAACTATGACTATACTAGAGGTAGCATTCTAAAGCACAATTGTGATTAGAAATATTGTCCCTTTGGACTAAAAACCTAGAAATTTTTAAAAATTGTTAGATTACAGGTTATTCTATAATCACAATATACATACATATGTACATATGTTTGTACATATGTACATATATATGTATATATACGTATATATGTTTAAAATAATGAGACTCAAAAAAACTGGAATCACAGTTATGTCGCTGATGTTGCTGTTATAGTAACAAACGCAATAAGAAATTTGTTTCTGTTCTCCTGGATTCTGTAGCAAGTCCTATAATGAAAGGGTTGCCATTCGGCGTTGCTATGAAAATATATTGGATTGTTGTATTGACTGTAGTGGTAAGAAGACTTGTTCATTGACTTCTTCTACTCCTTCATAAGGTATAGCGCATTTTGATTTCAAATTTAGAATTAAATTTGGAATAAATAAAGACGCCGTTGCATAGTAGGTAGTGTGTTGACTTATTAGACGTGAGGTCACACACAATAAAAAAAATATTTCTTCGGCGACTTCCTCTCAGCAGATTTCTGGCAAAAGCTTTGGGAGCTAATAAAATTGCAATGAAATGTTTCTTAAAAATCTGTCGTTTGTAGTCGACTAAAACTGTAAGTCCCGCCAAGGATTAAAATTAGAACACACAACATGGGTGGTCCCCACACCATAATAATCGTGAATAAAAGGATGTAATGGCAATTGTTTTAAAACCCCGTTAAATGCAAAAAAAAAAAACTAATGTGTGTTTCCCCTTAAAGTAACTGCTTTCATGATAATTGCTGTAACAAAATTATTGGCCGAAAGGAATTACAATGTTTATAAGCGTACCCAGCAATCTGCTGAATTAACTCTCGAACATTTTTTCAGAGCTGATTCACATTTTTCATTCTTTTTCCGAGAAATCTGTTTAACTAATGATTTCTATTTTAATAATAATGATAATAATAAAATGAATTTAAATTCGCTTTACTAAACTAAATTTGTCTGATAGACGTAATAAAAAACATTGAAATTTTTAAAAGACTATCAAACATTTTTGTTTTAATCAAAAATAAAATTTCAATTTTTTGTAAATACGTTCAAGAATTTTTAATTTTCGTAATTAATTTTCAAATAAAAATATTTAAAATTATAATTAACATAAACGATATACTAAAACTTAATCAAATAGCCTAAAAGAGTTAATTGCTTTACTTTCCAATTAAAATTCTTCCAAATTCTTTAGAAAATTACTTTCAAATTGAAATGGAAGAACCTGTAAACCAATTTAAATAAGAATCAATTTAAAGTATTCAAATGCATTAATTTTCAACACCCACTATGCATTACTATAAAAGCTGATTTAAATAAAATTTGAATTCTTTTTTTTTTTTCGAAAATGCTTAACACGAAATTAATTAAAAAATTTATAAGCATTTTGTCAACATTTGTTAATAATTTATGTGTTAGTATTAAGGCCACCTCTGCATATATAGGCAAGACACCTTTTCTTTTACTCATTTTACTCTTCTTTTTTAACTAATTATAGATGACAAGCCATAATTTGCAATAATTGATAACAAAAAAAAAAAAAAAAGAAATATACAAACAAACAAGCACACATATGTACATTGAGAAGACTGATATTGATATTAAATTAATTGTACATTGACAGAAAACAACAACACCAACAACAACAACAACAATCACTAATGTTTTTGAAATTAGAAAACAAACTTGTGCAGATTTTAGCAGCTGATAATGAATTTTTGGTATCAATTTGACTGGCATTTCTATTAGAAAAATAAAAAATAAAAAGAATTTCTGATAAATTTTACTAGTAAATGCCATTTAATTTACTTTTTTTTTTTGTTATGTTTTCATCAAATTTAAGAATATAAAAATTATTATGTTTACTTATTTATCGTCAGGGACCTTTAACAAAAAAATATTTCATTGGTTTCAAAGAAAAAAGTTTCGGTGTAATAATAGTAATAAGAACCTTTAAAGTTGCTGGTTTTTACTGACAGAGCAGGCCAAAAACGCGTCACTGCCTACTAAATGACGGTGACTACCAATGATTACACATACATACATAACTGGTCATTACAACATACAACAGTCAGGATTACGATCTAGCTTTTCACATCACTTATGTTGTGTGTGTTAATTTTATACATGAGTGGCGGGCGGGACCTACAGTTTAAAGTCGACTCCGAACGATAGATTTTTGGGAAACTTTTCATGGCAATTTTATTTTTACTCTCAAAGTTTTTGCCAGAAATCTGTTGAGAGGAAGCCGCCGAAGAAATATTTTGTTTTTCATATTTCGTTGTTGATGTCTGATCGGGGATTCGAACCCTGGCCTTTCGTCTAATAAGCCAACACACTACCTACTAGACTACGGCGACTTTTCATAACAATTTTATTTCATTGTCAGAGTTTTTGCCAGAATGTTTCTCTCATATTTCGGTTTGTTTGAGATATCTAAAGGCGATAGTTTGATTTGGGATTTGTAGGCGACTATTTTAAACAATTAATTTGGTTTTACTCCTACATCCGTGTATTTTTCAAAGAAGAATTTTTAGATAATTTTAATGCATTTTACGATCGGTCTTAATCTCTTAAGCTGTCAAGTATTGCTGCAGTGTAAGTTCAATAAAACTTCTGGTTTGATCATTTTAAAATTCATTTAAATCTCTTTTAATTTCCTTAAAGACTACAATGTTGACGTAATACTACCAGGTTATTATAATAAACATGCTAATATTGATTCTGACAACCAATAAAGATCACACCTCTTTTTTTTTTGTTTATTGAAATGAAATAAATTTTATTTCAATTGTTTTAAGATGAAATTCTCACAATTTAACACTTTTTTTTTGTTTGTTTTTTTGTCTTTCTTTCTAATATTTCATTGAAAAGAAAATGAATCATTTGTTGTTTTAATTTCCGCTCAGGTTGAATCACTATAATTTGTATTTATAATAAATAACTATTACTTTTATTAAAATAAAAAAAAATGAAAGAAAAAAAATTAAAAATAAAAATAAAAAAAAATTGTTTTTTTTAAATGAAATTACAACAAAGCAGACGCACTAAAATTTTCTTTGCAAAAGACCGGTTTCATTTCATTTCTATACGACTGTTGGGTACAATCACTTTTTAATACTTATACATTTGTATATACATACATACATACATACATACATACATACATATGTACATATCCATAATAAACGTGCATATATTTACAAGTATTATTATTATTATTATTATTACTCACCAAGATCAAAAGTATCCTGGTTTATATACTATATGGTATATATGTATATGCATACAAACAAACATATATAAACAATATATCGTATATATACATACACATATATATATTGTAGTATATTACAGTTTAAAAATTGAATTTGGAATAACAAAATAAGTACATACGCCCACAAAAAAACAAAAAAAAAAGCAGCAGCTGTTCAATTTTATTTAAACACCCAGAGATTTTCATAAGATTTATGGCTGAGTTAATACAAAAAAAAAAACGGGATTAATTAAGTGAAATTGTTAGAATTTAAATCAGGTAAGTTGGTTATGAAAACAAACAAAAAATCCTTTTTAAAAAGCTAACAACAATAGTAATGCCTTTGCATAGGGTTCTGCTCGACTAACGATTTTGCCAAATTACTATGCCAATATATTTTACATACATGTACTATGTATGTATGTATATATGTACATATATTTATATTTATTGTATTTATTAATTTTTCATAAATTAATTGCTCCAATAAGTACGATTATAACAAACAAAAAAAAAACAGAAAAAAAATTAGAAAATAATTATAAAATTTTTAAAGTAATTGAAAATAGGATTTATTAGTATTGCTTTGTTATAAACAAAACAAAAAAAAAACATTATTAATCTCACAAAACAATTGCGTTTTAAATAAATTACAAAATATTTGCTGTACTTCAGACACAATGAACTTATTTTTTTTGTTTTCTTTTATTTTTGTACTTCCATACATATTTGATGTATTTTTTGATTAAAAAACAAAAACAAACAACAACAAAAAAAAAATTAAACAAATAAATAAATGAAGTAAATGTCTGTTGATAAATATAGATATTTTGTCTGGAAAGTGTTAACAGCAATCAAAAAAAAAAAAAGAAAAAGAAAAAGGTAACAAAAAGTAAAAATTATTACGAAAATTATAAACGAAATAAAATATTCTTTAGATACCCTACACACATTACATATGAACTTTTCAACTTCTTAACTAAATCAACTCCTTATATTGTCTGTTATCTTCTGAAATCAGAAGGCAGGGAATGTCTCCTATTCCTATAGAACATAGTATTTATACTATGAATTCAATTTAAACTAAGGAAGCAGCAGAAAATTGTTTTTGTGGATATTTAAATTGTATTTGTTTTTATTGCAACCGACAGTAAGATTATGTCTAGGAATTTTCTATCATATAAAGGAATGCATTTTTCCTATAAAGCAATTTTTAAATCGATGTGTTATGCCAGAAAGTTTAGCATATACATATGAACACACATTAATTTTTAATAACCATTTAGTCCTACCCATTAATCTGATATAGACTATATTATGCGTGCTAATTTCACCCATGCATGATGGACACCGACATCTGGGCATGATGTCACCGTCTATACCGAACAACATATTTGAAAATGCAATCAGTTACTCCCAGAACATTGCTGATAGGGACTCAGTAAAAGAAATATTTTTAAAATGTCATAGCTTATCAAGATGTCTAAGCTAGTCTAGTAGGATAATACACTACCCACTAGGCCACAGTGATGGAAAACGATTATTAAGTAAATAAATGAGTTCTTTCATTTTATTATACCCTATCCCCGATCCAATATTCTGTATATGTTTGGAAAACTTCCTATAAATTATGAATAAATGATCCACACTTTAGAGTTGCATTAAATTTTTCTCGATTATAGGTAATGATGATTGCTTACATGCATACGCATATAATTGGTCATTACAACCCTTTAGTCAGGATTACGATCTAGTTTCTTAATGTTGATTTCTTGCTTCTGTTTAACTTCTGCTTCGAACCTCTACTATCCGAAATAATCTGACGGTCCCTAAAGCTTGCATTTAATTACAGTTTATAACTCTTATTTTCAGCATTTCTTATCAGACTACTTTAACAGCTTATTTTATTCGTATACCATCCGAAGGTATGTCCTTCCCATTTTCATTTGCTTCTTTCCTTTTCTAATATGTAATGAAGAGGTATTACTTCTTTGTTAAATCTTCTTCCATTATGACGTTTACCACCAGGATTTAAAAATTTTGCTCAAACTAGGCTCAATCAACCCTATTTAACGGCCATTGTGTAAATAATGGTTATTTTCTAAATATATCCTAGCTTGGCAAACGCCTTTGTTATCGCTTCTAGCTTGTATTCCGTTGTACATCTTTCAACACTTGATTTAAACGAGCATTGCATAGTATACTGGAGACTAAAATTTGAATATACAAGCTACATTCGCTTTCCCCGATGGTTTTCTTTGACCATTTGCTTTTCTAATAATTGAAATAAGTATGGACCAAGCTTCACGGTACATTTAACGACAACATTTTAATGCATTTGGAGAGAATTAGTCACACAATGAATAACTTTTGTATGTGGTAGTCAGAACAGTGATCATTTCAATCAAAAACAATACAACTTTTTAGTTGCAAAAATAATTCTAATTTCTATTTATAAGTTCACAAGTTTAAATTTGCTTTACTGAAAAAGATAATTGTTTTATTATTCAATTAGAAGGTATTTTCTTAATAGCCAATGCCAGTCAATAGAATAATAAGGTTCACCGTTAAATATAACATGTTCTGTTATTGTTTGATTTGAAAGATTTATTCACCAATGGTGCTAATGAACTATAAAACGCAAAATTTTATAAGACCAAAATTTGACATGGTGAATGATGATTTTTTGTCAAAGTAAACTTCATTTCATAATAAAAGAAAAACCAACAATTTGCTATTTGAGAGAGCCTATACAATATAAAATGGCAAACTAAACTAACCGCAAAGATATTAACAGCTGTGAAATCGGCGGTAAGGCAAAACAGTAGACTTTTTCGAACACCTTTTTTAAATTCGTTAAAATTTATTTATTCTTATAATTTTTTGGTTTACCATACATACGCTCAATGCTTTATTGTGGTAAAACAATTTTTTTTCTTTTATAAAATATATTGATTTTTATTTAAATTGAAATTATTCAGTGTACCATAATATGTGGACTATTATTTATTGATTAGATTTTATTCGAATTAAAAAAAAAACGTTCATCATAGTCTGTGATTTCATTAATTGCAAGGAGAATTTAGGAAAATTATTTCTATTTTTACTTGCTTGTTTTGGAGAAAAAAAATACTTATTTTCCTCTTAGTTATTCAAATCACATTTTATTTGTAACGCACTGTAATTATCATTTTTAGATCAAAGAACCACAATATTTCGTTATCTAAATTAAAATGTATGTATGTATGTATTTCATGATCACATATGTATATATATATACTATGAATCTATGGCTGATAGGAAAAATTTTAATAATGCAAAAACAACAACAAAAGGGTAAATTGTTGTTTTATGAAAGTGTTGTGTTATTTCTTTTCATTCCGTTTTGTGTTTTGCTAACAGTTTATTAAAACGTATGTACAATGTATATATGGATGTAGGTAGGTCTATGAATATGAAAATTACAAATATTGTCTCCAAACAGTCTTAAGTAAAAAACAAAAACAAAAACAACAAAAACAACAACATAAAGGTAAGAAAAAATTATGACTCAGATATAGATTGTGATTCAAAGTCTTTAATAAAAACCAAAAAAAAAAAAAGATTAAATAAAACATATTATGACTACATATGTACATACTACAGAAGCCATATAAATATGCATGTAAGTTTTATACACACGCACCAACAAACAAACAAACAAACATGTGTCTTATAAACTTTATAAATAAAAGACGATATATTTTATAAATGTTTGTTGGTACATAACCAATATGTATACATACATACATACATACAAATGTAAATATAAAATATATTGTATTTAAAACTCCCTTTTTTTTAAAATATATTTCGAAACAAAGCAACGAACGAATTGTACGAAATAATAATAATAAAAACTTGAACAAACAAGTCATCAATTAATAAGAAATATAAAAATAAAAATAAAAAAAAACAAAATAAACTACAACAAAAAACATATACTGTTTTTTTCCTTTTCTTTTTAATATTTCTTTTTAAATTTGAAATAATATTAACCGATGATAAGAAACATGTTGTCATTATTGTTGATGACGTTAATTAGGTTCACAAATTTAATTGTGTTAATAGAAAATTGAAACTATTTAAATAAATAAGTTTATATCGTAACAAATATGGTAAATATGTATGTATATATGGATCACTATATCACTATATTATGTATTACATACATATTCCCTAAGGAAATAAAATAAATTAAAAACATATTAAATAATAAACGACTTACCTTATCCTTATCTGTAGAAGAGGATGTTTTAAAAGCTGACGACATTATGTTGGCCCCTGCTGCTGCAGATGATGAAGATGTTGTTGTTGAGATGCCAGACGCTGATGTTGTGCCTGTTGTCGTTGATGATGATGATGATGTGGTATGATCAAACATTTTGCCATCGACAACATTGCGATGTTTGTTTTTTGATTTAAAGCGTCCGGAACGTGAGATGGTGAAATTTCGCCATTGATGACTGTACTCACAACGTTTTTCCTCTTCGTTAAGGATGCTATCCAAGTAGTTTATGGGTTCATGAGCGGTCATTGTATTGCTCATATTTATTTTTTACTTTTTTTTCTATATTTATTGTATTTTTTTTTCTCTTTTTTTGTTTTTGTTTTTGTTTTTGTTTTTGTTTTAATATTATATTGTTAAATAATGTTTTTAACAAAATTGGAAACAAATCTTGAAATCTTGTGGAAAGAAAAGTTACTCGTTATATGCAAAAACGTTTTTTTTTTGTTTTTTTTTTTTGTTTTTAAAGTTCACTCAGAGAAAAATGTTGGTAATTTTTAGTTCTTAGCGCCGCATTTAAAATAAAAATTTATTTCAATTGCTTTAAAATAATAAATAGAGAGTCAATAAATATTTCGGGGTTTTAAAACTGCATATTCTCATAGTAATCTTACAAAAAGTCTCTCTTTTCTAAGGGAAAATATGCAACAACAAAAAAAACAATTAAAAAGTTTTATTTTCAGTTTTATTTTGTAACTATTTTTTTTTTATCAAGTGGCATAATTGAAAATGAAATCATTCTACAACTAATTGCATATATTTGTTAACTAAAACAAAAATAAATAAATTGATACAATTGATACGACCAATTCTTGAAAATCAGTGTTACTAAGTGTGTTACTATCATTACAACCCTTCAGTCAGAATTACAAACTACCTTCTCATGCCACTTATGTTGAGTGTGTTAATTTTATACATGAGTGGCGGAACCCACAGTTTAAAGTCAAATCCGAAGACAGATTTTTTTCAGAAGAACTATTTTTTTATATTTCGTTTTGTTGGAGATATCTGACCTAGGGTTAGAACCGGGTTAGATCGTACGTTTTATCTAAAAAGGGTGAGTTAAGTTTTGTTGACATGTGGTTTCAATAAGAAGCTGTTGCGTGGCAAGTTTGATTGACAATTATTTTCGAGTTTTGGAGCTAGTCGAGATCATGCAATTTGACTCCAATAGACTATTTTTAGTGCGGATCTCATATACAGAAACAAATCATCCACAAATCTATTCCTGGAAGACAACATTATAAATGCCGTTGGTATGGTACTATCAGTTATTCAGTTATTTTTTCAATTTGCGAAAAACACAAAGGGATTAGCTATTGTATGTATGTTGCAAAAACTAAATATATTGGAAAAAATACATACATATGTATGTTATTTATGTTGGTGGAGAGTATACAAGAATGTCTAGAATGCAACACTTCCTATTGGATTGAATTTTTTCGTTTTTTTTTCTTAAACAAACTGAGTTCAAATAAAAGGGCCAAAATGAATGAAATTTACCACTTAAGGTTTCGTTTATTAAAATTATGATGTCGTGTGTTTTTAAGAACTTAACTTAACTTTAATGGCCATAAACATATTAACAATTTTGTTTAATTTTTATAAACTCAATAAAAAAAAGCACAAACCAATAAAAAAAAATGTCTAGTTTTTTAAATATAAAATATTAAAAAGTGCTTAAATTTCTTTTTGTTTATGGGTTTTGTTAAACAAATAAAAGTTAGATACATACATACATACATACGTATATATACATACATATAGATTGTATATTGTATTTGTAAAATTTCTTTTAGTGACATTCACAGAGAAAAAAAAAGATCATTTTTAGAGAAAAAAAAAGAGATTTCTTTTGTTAATATTTTTAAACTAAAACTAAAATTTGAATAGTTTTTTAATAAAATCACTGACCGCTTTTATTTAATTTAATACAATCAAATGAAAAGAAGTTTCTTTTAAATAATAAATTTATTATTTGCCTAGTTTTTTTTTTCCTAAAATCTAGAAACGTATTCGTTTAAGCATTTGTATATTTTTTTGGTTTTTTTTATTATTATTTTGTTTTACTTTCATTTTTAGCGTTTTCTATTTTTTGTGTATAGAAAAATCAAATGTAAATATTTTATTAAACTTTACTGAGACGATTTTTTTAAGCACTGAAAAATATTATAGTTTAACCTTTGCATTTGTATAAACGAATATACTCTGTAGTAATTGGAAGTAATCTAGTCGCTTATAGAAAAGGAAAGGCTGGAGTCAGTTTGCCTACGTGTGACAACTCCGACATCATCAATGTCTCTCTTGCTTTATATAAAGAGGAGATCCAATATCCACTAAAAGCTCATGATATAGCTTTGTGCCATATCATGGTAGATTCGTACCCTTTGTAGTCATAAAAGATCTTTTGCATTGGTGCTAGTCAAAGTATGGTGACAAGGGATGGTGAGAAGGAAATCACTTCAGCTAATGTTTGGCTATGGAATCGCATTGAGTCAGTGCAAGATAAAACTGATGATTAGAAAAGTATTGTTAGGTGTTTGATGTAACTACACATACATATGTATGTACATAATTGCTCATTAAAACCCTTCAATTAGGATTACGACCTAGCTTCTCACATCAATTATGTTGTGTGTATTGATAATTTTATACATGAGTGTCGACACCTGCAGTTTAAAATTGACTCTGAAAGACAAATTTTTTTAAGAAGCTTTTTCATGGCAATTTTTTATTTACTCTCAGAGTTTTTGCCAGAAATCTGTAGAGAAATAGTCGCCAAAGAAACAATTTTCATATATACTTCAAGATGTCTGACCTGGAGTCTCACGTCTAATAAGCCAACACACTACATACTAGACTACGGCGACTATCCGTCCGGGAATTATTTGCTATCTGCTGCGACCTTCTGTTTAAATAGTTAATCTCGATTTATACGGTACCATCATCCAAAGAAATCTATGTCCACCATACAGCTTCCGTCAATAAAGAATGAGGTGTAATCCATCAGAATAATGCCATTCATAGCAAGGGTTACTCGCCTGAAGATTTAGAAGTTTGATTGAAAAATTTCAACGCAGCCAACTCATTGTATAAATTTGGTGGCAAGTAATTGACGACCAGTTGCCCCCGGCTGTGTTAATTAGTTTCTGACGAAATATGCTTCTCTATAAAAGGCGGAATGAGTTCTATGTACGTAATAAAACTTCTAAATACGTAATAAAACTTAAATGTCATATCTTTTAATATCTTGTTAAAAAGAATAAAGAAAGTATTTTTAATTATTTTTTTACCTTTCATATATTATTTAGATTTTGATTAAATTATTGATTAACGTAATATTGCAAAAAAATAAACTTTTTAAAAGTCTTCCACTAAGTAAGCAAAACTAAAACACTCACAAAAATTTCACAGTCATATCTTATCACTTGCATTCAATCAAATTTGTATAAATTGTGCAATAAAATTTTAATATTTTATAACTTTTAGCAACAAAATTGTTTTAAATCATCAATTATTTTTTATTTGCATTATTTTCTTACTTTGTAGTTTACTTTCGTTTTTTAATTCGCAATTTCAAGCCACTTTACTTAATATTGTTCATAAAACTGAGTTGTAATAATCTTTACACTCGGGAAAAAAAAGGTTACCTTTTAAATTATATTACTTTTTTTATGCACCAACTAATTAAATTAATTAATTTTATAACATTTTTTTTTTATTTTAATAACTGAAGTAATAATTAAAATACAGCACTAATAAAGTCCAATTTCATTTATACATTTTATATAAATTGCATACACTTAGAGAAAAAATTATGTACGAATTAATCTTCTTATTCATTTGAAATATTTAGAAAATTATAAAAACAAAATCATTTAAAAATTTTCTTAAATTGCAAATATTTTTAATGAATAAGAAGACATTGGTTGGGTTGTCTTTCTCAATGTTCTCCAGTCCAATGGTTTGTAATATATTTTGAAAATAAATAAAATATTTCAAATACGAATATTTTATTATTTTTTGTTATTGTTATTATTATTAGATTTATGATTGTTTTTGTTATTATCCATATTAACTACATATGTTGTTATTTTCTATGTTTACCAAGCCTTTAAACCGATTTTCTCGAACCGTAAGTGTTGAGATCATATCTCAAGTTTTTTTTAAACTGAAAATTGTTCGTTATTCGCTATATATGTATGTATACTGAATACAAATTCAAATTATATTATAATTGTTACGAGCTGAGTAACCAGAGCCTTTGGTGAAAATCGAACTTACAGTCCTTACGCAATCATCCACTTTTAACAAAATGGGGGTTTTTTCAAGCAGCGTTTATTCTATGGAAATTTTAAAAACAAACAAAACAAAACCTAAAACTAAAATCGTAACGATATATGTATATTGCAAACACAGCAAATTTACAATTTCAGGTAATGGTGCAATGTTGGTAATTCATTTAGATACGTTCTAGTGACATATTTTAGCATAACAGTCATTTAAAAGAAAAACTTTATGAAAAATTATCTCTAAAACGAGACAGAATTTCCTAAATTCAAGAATTGTTGACTTGATTGCTTATTCCAACCCTTTAGTCATGATCACGATCTATGTATGTAGTTTCTCACATCACCAATATTTTTCATATTTCATCTTTGTTTGAGATGTCTGACCTGGAGTTTGAATGATAGCCTCACATCTAATAAGCGAACACTCTACCTACTAAACTACGGCGACTTTCAATGCAAGAATACTTCAATATTTTTTGAGTTCAAGAATTTTAAAATTTTTTAATAAAACAATTTATTAAATAGCATTACTTTTCATTACTATCGCTCGATTTTATATTAATTGTTGCTATTAGAAATCTTAAATTTACACTATTACACAACTAAATATACTGAATATTATTGAATATCCCATTTTTTTTGCAACATTTATCAGATAATTTCAATCCTTTTTAAAAATTTCTGACAAATTTTCAAAAATTTATCACTAAAAATTAAAATTTTAATTAATTTTCTTAATGTTT
The DNA here is from genome assembly GCA_005959815.1 of Sarcophaga bullata. Taxonomy (NCBI): domain Eukaryota; kingdom Metazoa; phylum Arthropoda; class Insecta; order Diptera; family Sarcophagidae; genus Sarcophaga; species Sarcophaga bullata. Next base: position 267,212 of record QOCX01000078.1, read on the forward strand.
CTCTGTATTTTAATATGAAATTGTTAAGTTTTTTACTTTTTTACATGGAAATTTCATTACAATATTTGGTTAGTATAAGCCAATATGGTTATAATTTCAATCATCATCATTGCTTTTACAAATTTAACTATTTTTTGTTTATGTCTTACTTTAATTCTTTTTTTTTTAAGATTTATAACCCAAAAATTACTTTATTTTTGTTTAAAATTTCACAACATTATTTCATTTTTCAGACAAACACTAATCAAGGGAAATAAATCCACTTTTTTTTTCAAAAATAGGCCAGCAGCCGCTATTGTTATTTATTTCCCTTTGACATCGTTGATAGAAAATTGAAAAACGAGTTAATGTTGGTTGGTTGATCTTTTATGTGTTTATTGGCTTTGAAGATTCAGTTTATGGTCTAAAGTTCATTTCTTTGTTGTTTTTGTTTTTGTTTTTTTTTTTTTTAATTTTGGTCTTTAAACGAAAATCGCAAATAAAAAAAATTCTTTCTCATACAGAACCATCATAGAGCATATGTTGTTGTTGTATTTATTTCTTGATTTCATTGTTTGTTTATTTTGCAGTAACAAACAACAATAATAATAACAATAACAAAGAACAATCTATACATACTATATCAATAACAATAATAAGTTCAGATTATAGGTAACGAAACACTTCGAATCGGTAAGTTATAAGTCAAGTTAATGGTTTAAGCCATACAATCAGCACACACAACAAAAAAAAACAGTCAAGTCAAGAGAAGACAACCCAGCCAACCAAAGATTCAAACAACCAACAAGTTTAGTATGGTAATCGTTGTGGTTGTTCACTTTTAAGCATCTTTTCTTTATTACTTTATTTCATTTCATTTCATTTCATTTCATTTCGAATTTTATTTATTTTTTTTTTTATTGTTTTTTTAAATCTTTATTGTTTTTGTTGTTGTTGTTGTTATTATTTAATTTAATTTCTGTGTTTCTAAAAAGAGTGTGTTTTTTTTTCTTGGTTGTAGATTTGCTGAAATTTTGAATATTTCTTTCGGATGTTTTGTAAATGGAAGTAAAGTAAGTAACCGTATCCGTTCGTATCAAAAGCACTTTTATGAATGACACCGTCAAATGACGAAGACCACAATAACTGATTTCTGTTGAGCTGCACTCTAAATGCGAACGGTTTTTCGTTGTGTTGATTGTATTGTTACCTCGTTTTATATTTTTCTGTTGCTTTTGTTGTTGTTGTTGTTATTGTTATCGTTTTTAATTTTTTTTCTTTATATTCATACAGTTCATAATAAAAATATACGAACAGATTGCTAAATATATCGTATTAACCAACAATTTATTTACTACCACTTTCCTGTTGGCCAGATTTTTTAAATATTTTTATTAGCAAAAGCCTTACAACAGTTTTTTTAACTAGCAATAGCCGCCTAGATACCTAAAGTTTCTTTAGTTAGTGTAAGGTCGTACAATTTCAAAATTCCTTTTTAAAGAAATATTATTATGGAGTCGCTTTAGTCGAGTAGGTAGAGTGTTGATTTATTAAACATGAGGTCATGATTCAAACCCCAAGAGTCAGACATCTGAAACGACTTATGAACAAATATTTCTTCGGCGAATGCCTCTCAGCAGATTGCTGGCAAAAGCTCTTATTTATGTTGTACTCCACTACATATCGATACTGTATCCACAAGTTTTCAGCAATAATTTGAGCAAAATGTGCTCTCACGCTAGTCCAATCCATTGCGATAGCTTTCTAACTACTTGACAATTGAATTACTATGGGGTTTCAATCAAAGAATTTCAATAAATTTTCAAATTCCTTGCAAAAACTCTGAGAGTAAATAAAATTGCCATTAAAAGTTTCTTCGAAATCTGTCGTAAGCAAAGTAAGATAACAATTGATAACTAATTGCACTTACTCTCAACTGGTATATCACAAAAACAAATTTAATTTTTTAATACAAATGACTATACTTTTGTGCAGCGGTGTAAAGTTTTATAAATGTATGTTTAAATATTGTATTTTCTTACTGTTTGTTTTATTTTTCTCTTATTTTATTTTGTGTTTTGATGATTTTATTTTTATTATTATTTCGGTGAGACTTTTCTTTCTTTATTTTTATTTATTTTCTTATTGTATGTTGTGAATATATGTACATACGTATGTACATACGTATGTATGTACGGATATAAAGATATTTTACCAACAAACCAACCAGCCATCCGACCAACCAACAAAGCGTTAACCAACAATCCAAAACCATTTGTTTGTGTGTTTCATTCAATAAGAAACAGTATTTGTAGAGTATTTGTATTCGAGTATTCGATCGCTGTGTGTTCTTTAGCATTTGCTTTGACTGTGACTGTGACTGGGACTGTTGGACTGAATGTTCTTCTTTTTTTTTCGTTTTCTGCTCACCATTATCATCATCTGTAGAGCTGGGACTACTCTACTGCGACGACTCAAAATTCGTTTAAAATAGTTTTTTTTTTGTTTTCTTCTTTGTTTTTGTTATACTGTGTAGTTAGTATAGTCTCTACGACGTCTGATCAACAAACTTTAACAAACATCTACCAGTTTAAGGTGACCATTTAACGAAGATTACAGGCAGGTAGACCGGAAATTCCAATAGTTTTCAAATAAAATAAGAAAGTGAGTAAGAAAGAATTCGTACGGAAAAAGTATACAAGTTTATGGGAAATCTTATTTAGGGTGCAACCTACTACGTATAGATAATATAAGCAAAATGTGCTCTCACGCAATCCAAGTCCCAATCCATGGCAATAGCCCATTAAATTGCAATGGGCTTTCAGGCTTGCTACTTAGACCAACTAACAAAATTTAAATGAATAGCTTCTCAAAAATCTGTGGTTTCGTAGTCGACTTTAAACACCCATGGGTAAAATTAAAATACACATAGTAACATGAGTGGTGTGAAAAGTTACGTCAATATCCTTACGTAATTATAATTGCCAATTTAATAATTAATAATCATTGATTACTATTGAAGTGTAAAATTTTTAAATTCTTTTTAACTTAATGTCTACATTTGGAAAAAAGAGGAACTCTGGTCACCTCAAATATGATATACAGGCCCATAGTAATATTTAGTACAATGATAATAACAAGAAAGCACACAAATCACGAGAAGAAAATAAAAATACAACAATTAAACAACAATAACAATAACAACATTAACATCTACTTTGACAACAAACAACAGTAAAAGCAAAGAAGCCAACAACAATAACAAAAAAAAGAGTTAATTTTTAAGTCATAACGCGAAGGTTTTTTTCTTTCTTCTTTGCTTCTCTCGTACCTTAAAAGAGGAGCTTGCATGAACAACATTGAAGCCAAGATCTTTAAAAGTTTTTATTATTTCTTCTGGTTTTCTTTACCGTATTTTTTCTTCGTTTTATGCAGTTTTCTTCATTTTATTTATGCCTATAAAACAGGAGAAATGACAATAATACAAACAGAAATCCAGAAAACCGGAAATGTTACCCTTTTTTCTAACGGTACTTTAACTTAACATTTTATATTGTTCGCATACGCTCCGTCTCGTCTTAAACGTTTGTATTTGTTTTTGTCTTATGCACGAATACACACAAGTTCAGATTGGGACAAACGAACGAACCAAGAGACAAACAAATGAAAATAACACCGAATGTACGAAAGTCAAACAACTTTTTAATGTTTAATAATTGATTTTGAAAATACAACAATAATAAAAATGCAACGTTCCGCAGCAAAGATGAAATTTAAAAATAAGGAAACTTTTACTGAAAAATTTTTAATAATATTTTCTTTCCATTTTCTTTCGAATGAAAAAAGAAATTGTTTTTAAGTTTTTTTTTCTTTTTTTTTTTTGTTCATCGTGTTCAACAAATGACTGAAATTTTAAATTCGATACGTGGGTTATCACAAAAGTGAAAAATGCGATGAATTGCATTTTAATAGCATACTGAGAGTCCATCACATTCGAAGGACATCTGTCGTGAAGACGAGATTTAGTACTGCTACTATACGATCTATTGTGCTCCGCTGCAATACTTCCATCAATGCTAGTGCCTGACAATTTTGACGATACTACTCGATATCAACAATGACAATTTCCTGCCTAGCACCTAACATACACTCAAATGTTTTCTTCTAGGATGCAAACAGGTCCTAATAATATCGATATTAGGCTCCACAACATTCGCCACATATATAGATACGAGACGTAGTCAAAAACATAAAATATCCAAATCAGTGTAAAAGTATTTGAAATACTTCTCAAAAATTTATTTTCCAGTATCAGATATGAACTAAACGATAGTCTACGCGAACTGGGTGAAAGAAAGTAAAATTCCTAAAAGCGCAATTGCTAAGGTAGAATGGATTTGTCAGGCGCATAGTTGACAGCAAAAAGAGGCTTGAAACTATTAAGTCGTATACTGTACACGAGGAGCACGACCAAGAACTAGATGGAATAATAGCAACAAAAAACCGTAAAACAGTGAAGAATGAACGAGGATAGTGAAAAAGGATACAGCTTATCCCTAGCTGTAGCACTTTTATATGAGGTTAATAGGTTTCTACTCACGACAAAGGTCTTGTCTGACATGTAGTATATTAAAAATTTTGAATCCACTAATGGATCCGTAAAAAGAATATTGGATCAACCACCAGATTACGATATCGCAACTTGTTAGTAAACTTTGTTTGGCCGATATCTGTTTTCAGCAAGGCTGTGCTACAACTAGCACCATACACTCCTCCTAAGACATTCAGCAAAACATCGCACCGTTGTATCATAAAAGATTTAAGTTACATGGATAAAGATATTTGTCTGTATGTCTTTGAATTTCATATTTACATTTAACACGCTAAAAATTGTTTTATTAACATGTAAGATACAAAAAGATACAAAAAGACAACATGTGCCTTAGTTCTAATTAAAATGTCACACATGTTTGATTTTTAATTTCCAAGTACCGAATCGGACATTAAATATTTAAGTTGAATATTAGAACCGGTTCCATATTTTTAATTTGATACAAAACTAGCCAACACCCGGTGAGTTTCGCTTGTTTAAATAAATTTTGAATATATTAAGTATAGCATAGTAGTTGCATGGTATGCAATTAAAAGCCTAGCTATTGTGTTTATCTAAATAAAGAATTTTTTACATTTTTACAGCATAGAACACACTACGTTTATTGTTGCCGTACGTTTGATTATGGTCAATCTATTGAAGCTACAGATGCCAAATTAATCGTCTTTTATTCAGTCTGTTTTGTTAAATCGCCATGTATCCGTCCATGGCATTCAACAAAACTTACAAATAACAAAATTGTTTTATCAAAATTGATATTCTGTTCGGCCAAGGCCTATTTCCGGATGAATGGGTACGAGAACAAATAAGCATGTTTCATAACATTCCGAAAAAGTTATTATTTAAAGTGAATTTTAGGCTTACGATGCCATCGGTCCATATATCTTTGAAAACTACGTTAGCCAGGCTATCACTGCCAACGGCGAGCACTATGATTACTGATTTCTTTTGACCTGAATAGATTAATAGCATGTGGTATTCACAGGACAAACCTCTTGCCACATTGAATGTTCTACACGAACGATTTGATGGCGGTAATGTGAACTGACCACCAAGATCGTTCGATTTGATATCGTCAAAGTTTTTTTGTAGGGTATTCTTAAGTCGTAGGTATATGCGAATAAATCAATACCCAGCGATTCTTAAAAGCCAACAAAACATCGGTCAAATTTGACCTGATTTATACGCCGATGTCATGGAAAGTTAAGATATTTCGGTTGTGCTTCACCCAGGGAAGCGGTGGCGAACATTGGCACGATCTTATACTCCACACATATGATAATGAGATCAATATACCTTTTAAACGAATAAAAAATTGAACATGTTTATTTAAATTTAAAAATAAGAAGACTTAACGAAATATCCGAAACAAAATGAATGGGTAGCCCAGTATTTCTTACCAGTACAGAAGTAGCATAGGAAAATTTCAAGCAGATGCATTTCATACTTTCAAACAAACTATCACTCGTTTACATATGTATATACGTTGATAATTTCTTTTAAATTAAATTTCTATCTTTTCTTCTGCGGTTCTGTCGCACTTTGTTAAATAATAACAATATTTATACAAATAAAAAATAAAAAAAATTTTAAACATTGCAGTTTCCTTAAGCATAACATGGCCTAATGCTAAACTGATGTGACGTAAAATCTTTAGGCTTTAGCTTAAAAATGAAGTATGACATGTTAAAACATAAAACAACAGCTTTAGACTTAAGACCACTTTAAAAAAAAAATTAGACATGTGGTCTAAGGAAAGAAGAAATATGTAGTTAAACTGAATAAAACCATAGTTTTGAATAGGATTGCATGCAAATATTTTAGTAAAATTAAGAGAATGAAAAAATTCCCAGAAATATGCATGACTTGTGATATTTTCTTTTCATTTTTTATATACTATAGCCTATAGCGTACACAAAATTCGTCTAGACTACAAAGGGAATGTCATCACACTTAATCATTGTGTACCTATTAATTAATCTTCTTATTTATTTACGTTTATAATTATTTTGTATACTTTTTCCTATATACATACATATGTATGTATATATTTATATACATACAACGAAATTTGGATTTTATTAATAATGTGATAAAAGTTCCCTATGTCTTGTTACCCTCGTGCCCTAGACCATCACCATAGTGGTGTTGAACATTTACCAGATTTCAGTTTGTTTTTAGTTTGTGGGAAGTCTGATAAGCGAAAATAAATAAAGATAAACTTAAAACTAAAAACATAAAATGAAATAAAATTCGTGATTCCAGAATTGTTAAGAAAGAAACAATAACAAAATAACGCCTATTTGACTTCATTTAAAGAAAAAATAAAAAAATAATTAACAATGATTTTGTAATTTAATTGTATAATATTAACGGCTAGAATTCATGAAGTTTTGTTGACTGTTATCATTAGATATCTAAGCCACTTATAACTGTTATAATAAATCGTACGCTACGATTGGTAATAAACGAAATAATCATTATTATTGTTTAATATTTATTTATTTATTTATTTATTACAATAAAGTTACAAACTAAATCATAAATGTATGCCCTGGCAGTCTAGTGGGTAGACTGACAGGGACGTCGGTCTGTAACACTGTGCCGAGCATAAGATCTACGTTATTCAGGTCGTAATAATTAAATATAATTTGTGATTGTATTTTAATAAATACATAAATATATTATAGCTAAAATGAGCTGAGTAACTTAGACCTTTTGCTCGATATAGTCTAACTGACCAAATTGAACGCAAGGCTCTCACAGTAATTGTCTGACACACTATTTACTAGACTACCATAACACCATGCTGGTCCTAGAATACAATAAGAGTTTACAGCCAAAGGTATAAGTTTCTAGAGGAACTACTTGGCTATTGATATGAAGTACATTTTGAAATCCTGCAGGTATCGAGACGTTTCGCTTCTTTTCTCATACTGAAGAAAGGAATGCCTTCAGTAACATCTACTTGCTATGTCCTACGTTTGAATTACGATGGATTCCAAAAGCTCTGCCATATCAATGCTTCGTCACAAAATCATCTTTAATTTGTTTACTTGCAATTTAAGTATAAAGTAAAATTTCACTCCAAGGGTTACTGCAGCTTACTAGACAAGGACTCGAAAATTCCCATCACAACCATATGATGAAAATGCTGAATAACCAATATGACAGCATCTGTTGAAATCACATTTACGTCAGGCCAAGAGTTGCTGATAATAATTGAGCTTCAGTGCTCGCAATTCAGTCCAATGTCGTTTTTAAAAAATGCTGGACCAATAACACCAAAATGGATTGGTATTGTCCCAATTTCCACAATATTGTTTGTTCCCTCATCCTCATTGTGATGTCAGTTTATTCCATTGTTTTACAGAATAATCAGATACAAAATTAAAAACTGTTTTGGTGTTTTGCATTTCTTTTTTTTTATTTATTTAATAATTATAATAAATAACTTAAAAATTGACTGCAAACATTGAAATTCAACAAATAACTAATATTAGTTAAAAATACAAAATATATATCGTGGTTAGTGACCTCTTAAGTTATTTTTAATTTGTTAGAACAATATAAGACGATGGCAATTTCGAATTTTTATCATTTTTTTTTTTTTGATTTACAAATAAAATAATTTTATTTTATTTTATTTTACCTTTTTTCTTTTTAAGAATTTCTTTAAAGCTACTAGTTATAATAAGATGTTATTATTATTTCTGGTTTATATTTATTTATAAATTTATTAAAGCTTAACTAATAGAATAATTATTACAAATGTTTCAATTAAAAAATATGAAAAAGTTTATTTCTAAATATTTCATAATTTTAGATTTTGTTTTTAAGGAAAAATGGAAGAATATGGTAAATAATTAAAGAAAATATACATACATATGTATTTGTAATATTTAATAGTATATATATATATATAAATTGATTTGATTTGAACGTCATATAATTCACATGGTAAATATATCTGATATTTCAAAGGACAGGAACCAGAAAAATTTTTAAACGCATTAAACAGTTTTTGTGTAAACTATGCTAAATTTACAATTTATTCATTGCATATAATGAATTACAATTTTGTAAAATGAAAGTGTAATGTGTTTTAAATACCTAAAAATATATAACAAGGGAATAAAATATTTTTCGAATATAAAGTTAAGAACACTCGTAAAAAATTCTTCATCTAAAATCGTGGCACAAAAGTTGTATTTCTTACATGGACATTATTTTAAGTTTAAAACAATAATTAATTTTTAAATTTAAAACAATCTTTAGAAAAACAAAATGAAAATATCTTGTAGACCAAAAAAATGTTTGCAACAATAATTGCTTCCGACTTGTGTTCAGCTAATTCAGTGGGAAAAGAAAATCTTTAGATAACAATTGCAGCTAAGGTTAAAGCATTAATAAAAGCAAATCCTTTAAATTATATTACAAAAACATATTTCCTTTTGCTATTAGCTAGTTTATGTTAACCAGTTGCAACCAGTTTAAGTTAAAAATAAAATAAAAACACATGAAACAAGTTCGAAGTGAAACAAGTTCGAAGATATCAGGTCTGCATATCTGTATAGTAACGAAATAGAAGAGTTATCTGCAAAATCATATAAACATACTTGTAAGAAATGGTTTATGAAAATTAATATTGGATTTTTCTTAAATAATTTAAATTTACAAAATTTTTGCGCAGTAAGAAGAAGTCATTGGACAAAGCTAAAAATTATTATAATTTTTAAATAAACAAAACTACTCATATTTCTAAAAAAATTTGTAATACAAATAAAAATATACATTTAAGCTATCCTGATGCTAATCCATTCGGAAAGTAGTGCAACTTCTTTAACCAATTTTATGAACTGATTGGTTATCCTTATCTTTAACAGATTGATGAAAAGCAGGAACAAGTAAAATTTGAAAATTGTCATATAGCATTAGCGTCTAAAAACGAATGTTTCGTTTTGGACAGCTATTACCATTATGCAACAAAGTGAACTTCTCTCTAACGACTTTAGGCGTTGATAACTGTTGTCTCTGAATTAAAATATGTAACTAATATCACTTTTTATATTACACACGTTTATACATGGATGTTATTTCTTTTGTTAAACTTTTTCTTTTCATACACATAAATTTTTTTTCAAACCCTTATACAAACTCCATACACTGAATAAAAAAATAAATGAAACAAATAAAAAGGCTAAACGATTGAACAAATGACAGATCACAAACAAAAACTAAAAAATTTGATTGAACTTTCAACAAATAAATTTATGTTTTATTTAATTAATTGTGCCCGAGTCTTTATAAATGATAAATATCCCACTATCTACTAAAATATTTACAACTAAGCATAGTGTAAGTAAGAATAGTGGTAATGTGTCGTATAATTTTATAATTTTTCATCAATTATTGTGTATAACCAAAGATATTTAAGAAAATATTTTGTCAATATTAGATTTATTTTTTTATGCATAAATTTTTAAAGAATACCAAGAAGAAATATGGTTTAAAAAGGCCGATTACATAGAAAATTATGTTATATACCAAAACAGCATGATAATATAATTTTACGTTAACATTTACACTTATGCCTTAAGGCAAAAACCGTTTGCCTTGGCATGATGTTATTTACATGTTATGATATTATTTACATTTAAAAACATAATATAAGACAATAACATCTAAAAGTTTTAAACTACAAAATACAATAATAATAATAATAATAATAATAATGTCTAAAAGTTTTAAACTACAAAAAGAATCAACCACGAAAACCGTTAGAAGGATAATCGGAATTAATGCCGTCCGTCTAAAACCAATATCAATTAACTTTTCCAATGATATATTCAAGTTTAAAATTTTTATGATTATTTTGTTTTTTAAATGCTTTTCGAAAATTTTGTTTGATCACTAATATGTATTTAAAGTAATTAATATATCACACATGTTCCGCGGAAATCGTTTTAACTTAAGAGAAAAGAATAAAAACAAAATGATGATTGTGTCTTTAGAATGTCTGTAAATCTTTACAAATCTTGTGATTTAATTACTTGGAAGATAATATTTAATGCAGCAATATTAGTTACGAAGGGAAACGTACAAACACAAACGAATTACACAAAGTGTAATTCCTTCGATATCAAAATTTATTTAAAAAACAAAAAAAAAAAATATTGATTTTCAGAATTAAATTTAAACAAATTTTTATATTTGTTTTATTTTTTAACAGTGTTCTAATTTCTTTGTAATATAAAAAAGATTAGATTTTACTAATATACGACGGAACCTTGATTCTAATGTAAATGTTGTTTAGTTCTTAGTTTTCTTACCCATTTTTCCTTTAATTATCGTAATTTTGTGAAATGTTTTCTTTTATTTGTTTACACCATACTATCTCGAGTGTTTGGTCTTGGCACATAAGCGTGTTCTTGTTGTTGTTGCTGCTGCTGCTGCTGCTGCTGTTGTTGTTGTTGTTGTTGTTGTTGCTGCTGTTGTTGAGCACCAGCTACAGCTGCCGCAGCGGCCGCAGCAGCTGCGGCTGCTCCATGATTTCTATTTGATGAATTACGATTTACATAAGTTCGTACATTCTCTTCTGTATAATCGACAATATGACGTTTCTTTTTACGTGTATATTGTTGTTGTTTTAAATAGATTTTTAAAATTCCTTTAACCGTTATAAAAGTTAAACCACCTAATAAAGTGCGATGTAAAGTATTTTCAATAGACTCAAACAGCAAACGTCCCACTATCGATGAAATTGTTGGCAATAGAAGAGCACCACAAAATATCCTAGTGGCTGATACGGGATCTGAAAGTGTTGGTGTTGCTGGATTTTGTGCTGTTTGTTCTTCATCCTCTTCCCTAAAAAGTTCATAATGGAAAGTTAAAAATATAATATTTTTTATTAACATATTTCAAATAATTTAAAGCATTTTAAAGCAAATATCAATAAATTAAAAAAAAAACAACGCATAAAAGAATACCGATATATGTATGTAGTTTTGTAGTAACTGGAAAATTGTCTCAATATGTGTTTGCATTTTGCTTTTTGTTCAGTTCTGCTAACGTGGAACTGATTGTCCTTAGATAAATTCGAAATCAATTCGACTACGAAGATTGTCAGTTTTAACAATTATGAGATATTTTCTATGGGATTATCTTAAAGTAAAAAAATTAGACTTTGGAATACAACAGCCGATGTGAAATTGCCGAGATAGAGCCATAATAGCCATACGTGATATTAATATATGCATAATTTGGGTCTAAAGAAACAGCTCTATTAATTGAAATCTAATATCTGTTCTTAGAAGCATTTGTTTAATTTGTTTGTTTTTCTTAAATAAAAATATGTTTTAAATATGCTTGTTTTTCTCGTAATATATTAAATATCAAATTCAATACGATTGAATTTGTATTTGTACAATTGTGTGGTGCCATATGTACAATGTTGACTGCATTAGTAATTTGTTTTCATGTTAAGTCACATGTTAAGGTTTATGCAAGAATGTTTTTTTTTTTGTTCCGATTCTAATCAGCGATTCTGGTCTCTTATTCGACTCTTCATAATTGGAATAAATATTTTATTATAATAACTTAAAGATTTTACTTACGGATATGGTATTATGAAGCTCATTAAGGGCAATTTGCGCGCTACACTACGACGATTACGAATTAAACGTATAACAGCATCTTCCCAACGTATCATGCGACCCAAAACTAGACCAACAGGTATTGCAGGAAGACCAATAAGTAAAATTAGGGGATCCCCGTTTTCCATAAGGGCTAGACCTTTTTTATGACCTACAATCTGAAAATTGTATATCATGCAAATTATTAAAAATTAAAGAAAATCTATTGTATAATATACATGTAAAACATATTATGTGTCATTATTAAAGCTCAGTTATTGCTCTGTCTGATTAGAGTATTCTATCGAAATCGATAGATGAAATTTATTTAGAGAAAGACGTGAACAAAAATGTACAAATACCTTAACATTTATTTGCTCGCGGAACACAATTTTAGAATGTGATAACTTCATTAGTTTTAATTTAATAATTAAAAAAAAAACAAAAAAAACCACCGCTTAAAAAGTGGTAAATTTCTTATGTATTCAGTTAGCAAATATAAAATTACTATCAGCAATTAATCACTGCCTAAAAATGATAAAAGTTTATTATTAAATTATCGTTTGTTAATGCAATGGTTGTGGCCATCAGCCAGCACCCTTGTCTTACGAACGTTTTATCATTTAAAAATATCAATGAAAAAACATATGGTTAAAGGACTTTAATCTCATTAATCTTTTATCATCACGTTACATATATTCCATTTTTATGTTGAAAATTGAATACAATTGTCTTCTAACTTCACTCAGAAACATTTGCTTACCAACAGCAAAAGTATAAAACTTTATGAAACGACTGACAAAATTAATAGCACATGTTGAAGTTACAAGAAATCCTAGCTTTGGAGTCATTATTACAATGTATGATATACGAAATGAAGATAATTTCACTTACCTGCAGGAAGGTAATAGCACCATATGTTACAGCTGTCCAGTATAGAGAACCCACAAATATACCAGCTGCCAAAAAGGGACTGACACGTTTTATTAAATTATCAAAAGCTTCCAGAATGTTGGCCACTTTGCCCATTTGCGGAAATACAATAATATATTCGGTCTGACATTGTTGACAGCTGACCGTACGCAGAGCATTGCCTTTTTGTTTTTCATCGACCCAACGATAGAGACAACTTTGATGGACCCATTTTGTAGAGCCGCGACATTTGCACGGTTGCACCCAAGCAGCTAAACGATTTTCTTCGTCCGAAGCAAAGCATATCCAACAACTACGACCGGCTTCCACACTAACCTGCTCAAGCAATTGGCAGTGTTGACTCTGTGACTGAGTCTGATCACCATCTTCGCTACCACCATCTGGAGAATCCGACCTCTTATGTGATGTTGAAGGCAAAGCAGCAACAATTTGGTCTATATCACAAACCTGTATCGCGGATGTGTTAGATTCTATCGAGGTTGATGGTTGTAAATCCTTAGCATTTATATTACGTTTGAGGCCTTCTCCAATTGTGCGTTGATGCGTAACAATATGGGGTGTGTCGCTATTCTCTTTAAGGGCGGTTTCTTCTTCAGTCTTCCTTGAATCCATAGTAGATTCAATATCCGCCTTCGTAGTTATTACGTTTGATAACGACGAAATCTCACTGTTATTTTCCATTAATTTGATTGACGCTTGGATGTCGTTCCAATAACCAACAGAGATGCGATAAAGTTCCCTACGTTCTTTCCTTCTTTAAACCTTGAACAGACAAATATATAATTTAGTTTTAAGTCGTTATTAGGTTTATGCATTTTAATATGTGCAACGAAATAAATACCTTGCGAATTGTTATTTTATTTAATTTGCATTCATTTCCCTTAAAATAAATCTACTTGAATCAGCACAATAAAACGAAATAGAAGCCAAAACGAATTTTTGACGTTTCGACGTCCACGCTCTCAATCAATGCTCTCCTTCTTTTCTTCTTTGAACACTGCTGAGCTTTTCTCTGTTCGTTTGTTTTTGTTTCTTATTCCTTCTATTTTCGTTTTTTTACTGTTTTTTTTTTTTTTTTGAAGGAAAACGAACAAATTTTGGACAATTTGTTTAATACCCAATTTTATTCTAAAAACATTGAATAAATCCATAACAATTACTAACCTTATAAATAATGACCTCGGATATTAAATTACAATTAAATTAAATTTTTTGTCTTGAATTTTATTGACAATTTTTTTTTGGACGGAAATTTAATTTAACAAAAAATTTTTCACTCATTGCTTTAATGTTGCCATATACTAATACAGCGTTTTTGAAAATTAAGTAAAGCTGCCATATATTTTTATACGAAATAGAATACACAAGTATTTTTTTGCCGGAATTACATTGAATATAAGTCGACCATAGAAAAACATATATCATTGTTAATTTAATTGTATGTAATAAAATACAATTTAACTATTAAATGATCCACAGTGCATTAATGTAACTTTATTTTACAGATTAAATTAAGATCAGTAGTAGATTTCATTTTGTTTCTAACTGACGTAACAAATTGTAGTTTGTAAACTATACGCTTTTATCGAATTTAAATGACCTTTTTACTGTCTATTAAATTGAGCGTTTTTTTAATACAAATCTAAAAACACTGAACATATCCACGAATAAAACATGCTTGTATTAGTCGACTAAAAAAAGTGAATGTTTATATTTTGATTTAGAAAACAAAGTTTAAATAACAATTTTTTGCATTTTCATTTGCATACAAATAAATATAGATTTGAAACTGTAAATTAATATACAGAATATGGATCCTATAACGGCCGATATCAACAGTCTTAAACAATGGAATTTTGACGACTTTATTAAACTACAACAGGAAATTGTTGAATCGTTTCCTGTAAGTCCTATTAGTGCAACGGTATTTACACCGATTGAATTGTTTCCATTCTTAAATAAACATTTTAAAGAGTTCCACCATTGTGAGAATCTTCATATTATACTGGCGTTCATTCATCGCTGTGTCAAAATATGGGCCAATGGGGGATATTTTTCAAGCAACGACATTGGCATCCTGCTGGTAGATTTCTTGGAAGAACATGAGAAGGATGAAACAGAACTGAACATTGCAATTCAGATTGTTTATCAAGTATTTAATTCAACAAGATGTTTTTGGGTAAAAGAATTAACCATTTCACAAGGGGTAAGAAATGTATATTTTTAATTATTATATCATCTTTTATTCACCTTTATTTTTTTAAAGTCGTTTAAAATTTAACAAAACAACAATTCAAATTACAGTGCCGCAAGATTTCCCACAAATTTTCTATTTTATTTTTAAATTGACATGATAATATCGTTTAAATAGAACCTGTCAATATACATAGTATTTTATTTTACTATGAAAAAATTTTTTTCTGAATTTATTTTATTCTTTTTTCTTTTTAATGGAGACAGACCCACACTTAGAAAATGACCCTTATTCATTCAATACATTCTGATAGACTGCCAGAGAAAAAGTTATTGCAAACGAAATAGATGGGAATAGTTTGTTGCAAATCGGTGATGGCCAGTTTTATAACCTCGACATAATTTTTCTTATTCATTTAATTGTAATCTACGTACTAGAGAAAGCGTACCAGAACAAAGCCTTTGGTGCGAATCGGGCCTTCTACTCCGACCTTATCCATATGTTGCAGCATTAATGTTATGCTATGTGACAGGAACAAAATTGTATTATTCAAAGAGATAAGCTTTGCGCAATACTTTGTGCCATATTACGACCACTTTAAGGTTGAATTTTTTTCCGTTCCTGAATCAAAACAGCCTTATGTATATTCCGTTAGGTGGATGGGAATAAAGCAATTTGTGCATTGATTTAACTAAACTCAACTGGCAGGGCGCATTTTTATATAAAAGAAGTGAATCTTATGCTCAAGTGAGGATTTTCTACTCGTCCAAAATACCTAACACGTCATACAATTCCTCTCGGATATTATAAAACGTATGAGCAAACGATGCCGATTGTTTTTACAATCCATAAATTTTCTGTACATGTGAGGCTTTTTTCGTGTGACTAAAAATGTTAGTCCGAGTTTGTGTTAAGGAAAGCAATTGTTAAACGGTATCAATGTTTCTTAAAATGTTAATTCAATATAAGAATTTTTACAAAACCGAATTCATTTTATTTTCATAAAAAATGATCAAAATTATATAGAATAATTAATATTTTTTTTTTAAATTTCAGCTTTTTTGTAAATTACTAACTTTGCTTCCGTCAAATAAAAACCTGAATTTAACTTCAAATATTATTGCCTGCATACAATTTTACAAGAGTATGTTTCCCGAAAATTGTGACACACTTATATATTTATGGACGGATTTATTACAACAGTTGGAGACAAACTACAGTAATGGCATAACAAACAAGTACAAAATCAATATATTAATACAATTATTTGACGACTTTAAATCAATAACACCAAACATGCACAATGATCCAATTCTGCAGGCAACTATTCAAAATCTACTCAAATCGGATGACAGAACAGAACGAAAATGTGCTTATTATCTGCTAAAAAAAACAATGCTGTGTTTACTGGATAATCATAAAAATAGTGGAGAAGAAAAAATTGCCCAACAAATTGAACAATCTTGGACTTTGTATATAACATTATTGGAAAATCTAGAAGAAGAACAATCTCATCTTATATTACCATCCCTAAAAAATCTTTCGGAATTAATTAGAAACAAACATATTCCATCATGTTGGATGTATTTACTTTATAGAAGAATACTAACACACAATAACAATTTAGTACTCAGGTGGTCTATAGAGTATTTTCTAAAGACGTTTACATGTTCCGATTTAAATGCCGATACTTTGAGATATCTTTTAAGAGCTACAAATTCGAATTTAATTTATAACTTTGAGGGATATTTCTTAAATTTGGATTATTTTTCATCTTTCCTTAATGGAAATTTACTAGATTTATATAAAAATTTAACGGAAATTGAAAATTGGAAATCCGTTCCCTTGTATGTATGGTTAAAAGAAATTAAAGAAAAATCTCCATCGCAACAGCTTTCCTATGAACTGGTTTTAAACATATCGGCATGTGTCCGGAAATTGCAGAATTGTTCGATACGCGAAAATGCCATTCGTATATGCAACGAAATTTTCGAGGACACCATTAATAAAATGTCTATTGAGGAATATGTAAAATATGTGGAAACACTACATAACGCAAGCGACAAATATTTAGAACATCAAACATTTTTCAATAAAAAATTTACGCTGAATAAGACAAATGTTTTCACAAAGCGATTCTATGAGATTTTCACCAACAGCCTAACTGACAGTGTAAATGTTACGGAGCTTTTTAAGTTTCTTAATAACATACCCATTGAACATCATTGTTGGCTGAAATTTTCTCCATTTTTTGTGGAACTAAATGAAAACAATGAGAAGAATATTATGACATTATATGGTTTGAATTTAACTTCTTTAAAGTCTCGAGATTTAAACGATATTGTAGTGGAATTTAAACAACATTTGCTTGATTCACCTGTATACGATAAAGTTTGTCTTCAAGCTGCTTTTTCTTTTTATATTAACCAAAAGAATTTTCTGGTACCTGCAGATGAAGATATTCTACGAATTATATTAGATGCAGGAATTAATAAAAAAGTATTGTCAAGATTAACTAAAATACTTGAAAATACTAAAACAAAATTTGATAATTGGATTATTGAAGAAATTATAAGAATTTCGGGTAATAATGAATGGTAAGCATAATTATTTTTTATTCCTCAATAAACTTTGTAAAACATACTTATGTTTTAATTTCAGTTCTTCGTTAATCAATTATTTAGTGTTCAGCGAAATGGATTATGATATGGCTTGCAAACACATGCTTGAAATTGTTCAAAAAATACGAAAGTTTCCAATTCTCGTCAATATACCATACGATTTGCTTCAATATGCTAAAGAAGAATTCTTTAATTACAGTGTCAGCAAAGGTGAAACTAGGTAATTATCAATTTCCAGATCCCATTATATTCTTTTAACTTTCCCTTTATTCTAGAATTGAACAGGCTTTTTGCTTTAACAAATTCAACATAAAATGCAATAGCATTCACATGGATTGGCTACAACAAATTAGCTGCTATTGCAACGAGGAATACGTTTTATTTTTATTAAATTATCACAGAACTTTAAGTAAGAAGAGACCAAGATATTTTGAAAATTCTAATGAGCATCGTATCAAATTAAGAATTGCTTGCGGTATTTTATATGCTTTTCTCAACAATAAAACAAAGATCTCCGAAGAAATTATGGACCAGATATGGAATATTTTATTAAATGAAAATAATCAATTAAATATAATTTATATATACGAATACATTCTTGGAACATACGAGAGGAGATATGACGTAATATTAGATCATTTGGAAAAGGTATGCTAGAAAGTTTTTAAATTTGACATCATCTGCCATGTCTCATATTAAAGAAATTAAAGATTTTCATTATATTTAGTTCATGCGGTTAACTTAATTAACTTCTTAATTCGAAAATTATTTCTGTAGTAAAGCTTATGGAGAGCATATCCTCTTTTGCCTTTAAAAAAATTAAATTACATAAGAATTCTTTCGAAATGATTGTAGAACAACATTTATCATATTATTTCAGGTTCATAACTTAACATCAAGCCAGCAAGTATCAATCATCTTGGTGATATATAACTTTTCATTACAAAACACCTTAACTAGTAGTATTAAAAGTAAGATTCTTTCGAACTTGCTGGCACTTACAATGGGCGCCAATTTTCAAACTCGTCTTTTTGCTCAGATGACAATATACAAACTTCTACAGCATAACACATTTAAAGAGTAAGTATAATACTGAAAATATCCGCGATAATATTCTTATAACTAACTTTTTCACAAAAATTTAGTACAAGCAACAGAAAACAACTTCTGGACTCCATTGAATATGCTACCGGTACAAAATTGATGGCCTATTTAAACGATTTACGTATCCATATGGCAAATTTCATTTTAGAATTTCAACAAAATAATGATCTTGTGGCTGTTATTAATGTATTATTGTACATAACAAATGCTCCATTTGATGAATGCGTAGAAAAATTTAATTTTGATGATTACAAAACCTTAAAACCTCAAATAGTAAAATGTCATGAGACATTTATGAAAAAATATAAAAATGCTATAAACGATGCACCTCTAGTGGAAGCTAATGTTTGCGAAACTGTTAATGATCAGCTACAGAGAAAAATGAATCCGGTTAATGATCTAACAGAACCTGCCAATTTAATTGTATATCCTGTTAAAGAGAAATGCACACAGGTTAAGAACGAAAGATTATATGTATACATATGATGCATACATATATAAATTTAATATTGTATTGTATTTATGAAAAATATTATCTAATTTTAGATGTTTGTTATTGCCAGCTTAATAGATAAATTACCTAATTTGGGTGGAATTGCACGTACTTGTGAAGTTTTGGGCATACAAAATCTTGTTGTCGATTCTAAAATGCACACGGAAAAACCAGATTTTAAAAATCTAAGGCATGTATATACATATACATATACGTATGGATATACAAAAATATTTCTAAAAAAAATTTAATTCTTTTAGCATGACAGCTGAAAAGTCATTAAATATTTTGGAAGTTAAACCAAATAACCTAAATGAATTTCTATTAAATAAAAAATTACAAGGTTTTAAAATTGTTGGAGCCGAGCAGACAAGTAACAGTGAAAACTTTAATAACTTTAAATTTCCTCAAAAATGTGTTTTATTATTAGGGTAAGAGAACAATACCAATACAGTAAAATTTTTTAATGCACTATTTCCTATATTTCAGACACGAAAAGGATGGTATACCAGCACCATTATTAGGTCTACTAGATCATGCTGTTGAAATACCACAATTTGGTCAAGTCCGTTCCTTAAATGTTCATGTAACAGGTGCCTTATTTATGTGGGAATACTGTAAACAACATATATTACAAGATCAATAGTTTCTGCTTTGAAATATATGCACAAGCTATGCACACAATTTAGTAAAATGAGCATAAGGGATGTATTCATACTAAGTTTAAGTTTAAAGCAATTCTCATCTATTGACGTGATTCATAAAATATTAACTTCCTAGAAAAAAATATTTAATGATTGTGTTTTTGAAAACATTTTCATGTTTTGAAAATAAATTGTATATTTTTAATGACATTAACTTTTGTACAAGATTCTATTAAACATTAAAGTAAACAAATAAATAATTTTATATACATATTATTACAGTTTATTTAAAAGTTGAAAATTTACTCCATTTTATTTCTTATTTCCGAATTTACTAAAAGTTCCAATATTATAGTCTCTTATTTTCGATTACAAATGCATTCTACATGTAAACTGAGCGGACAATTAGTGTCAACATTTTTATGAAATTTATTACCAACAATCTATATTAAACGAAATTCGTTAACATTTCATTCAGATAAGTATTTTAGAATGTTATTTAAAGTTTTTCCATATTTTTCCATACGCATATGTTGTTTATTGTTTATTAGAAACAATTGTTATGCTATATGCTTTTTGTTCTTTTTAAGGAACATCTTCAAATCCATTTTTAGTTCAAGGCGAAATTAAATGGATCATGCCAAAATTCGGAAGATTGTAGAATCTGTAGGCTACTACAAACCAGACTAGATTTTTCTAAAATGGAATAAGTACGGAAGTCTTTTAACGTCTGCATAGGTTTTCTGATTGTGTTCTAAGGACGTGGATTAAATGTGTCCCACAAATGTAATTCCCTGATTTCTATATGCTGTGTAGTAGTCAAAAGTATCGAATTTTTCATCACTCTTTAATGGTTTTAGTGAAATTTCACTACTAAAAAGATTCTTTGAACCGTCATTGTAACATTATTGAATTACGCAATAAATCTTTTAGAAACACACAAATTAGGTTGAATACAAAAAGTATTCATCTACATAATCAAATCTACATTGTTCAATAAGTGGCGTATTGTAAAGCGAAATCATTTATAGGATTTCACATATTTGCTTAAATACATGAAAAATAAGTAACAATAAAATGTACCCTACAGAATACCTCTTAAAAACGGATAACTAAACATATGCAAATCTTCTTGTCCATTATTGTACAACTTTAATTTTAGAAAGAAANNNNAAATTGCAATTTTATTTTAAATTTATAATGAATTGATTGGATTTTTATTATATTTCAATTTATCAATTAATAATTAATTAATTTTATTTATAATTCATTGTAAATTGTATATTATCGATTAAATTATATAATAGAGTTTATAATTAAATTTGTTTACTATTTAGTAAATTTATGATTCAATTATTCTTATGTAATAATAAATTTATTAATTTTTATATTTTTAATTCCTTATTCTTCTTTATATTACGTAGATCTATGCTAATTATTTAATTTAAACTAAGTAGATATTTCAAAATATTAAAACTAAACTTAACAAAAAAAAAAAAAATTTGAAAAGGAATTTATATTATATTTTATGAAGTATATTTATATATTTGTGTTTAAAAATCATAAATAAATAACTTACAGAAAGATTAAATAAATGTTTCTAAAAAAATATCAAAATTAAAATATATGTATATATATGTATGTATTATAAAGTGTGTTTGTAAAAAACAATTGCAATCAACGCAATAACAAAATATAATTGTTGTTGTTCTCGTTTCTTTTTTAATGATTCAATTAAAGCATTAAAAAGTGTGTAATATATATTTATATATATATATATATTGTATGTATATAACTATATTAAATTAGAATATACACTTATATGCATTATAGTATGTATTTAAAATAAAAAAATTTTACTAAATTCAATTTACTAGTATGTAATGTTTTACGCATTGTATGTTATTAAGTGTTCTCTCTAAAATGTTTTTATATAAAAATCAAAAATTAATGTATAAATGTCTATTAAATATATGTATGTATTTATACCTTTACAATAGGAGTAAAAAAAATTAGTATTCGTATAAAATTAATTTTATATTTAAGCTTTTATTGCACTGATTCATTTATTTATTTATTTACTCTTTTTTTATTTATTTATAGGAGCAGATAAATAATTTTCAATTACAAAAACAATTTTAAAAAATTAAAAATAAATTTATTTGTTTTTTTTTTGTTTTTTTTTTTTACAAAAGATAAGAGTTTTGGTATATCGGTGTTTATTAAAAATAATTAATATCATCCAAAAACTCATACATTTTACACCAGCGGAATTAAAACTTAAGGGATATTTTTTTTACACAATTTTATGGATAAGCTAGATTTATAATTAAAAATTTACATTTTTTTTATATATTATTATGTTATTTAATAGCTTTATGTGTTAAAAACAAATATTACAAAATTAAATTAAAGCAAAAATCAAATAAAATATGCTTTAGTAAGAGGCAAAAATATTCTAAATTTTATGCACACAAGTTACGAGTTTTTCAGCCATATTAAGTTGGGGAATAACAACAAATTTTTTTAATGATTTGCCAGAGTTATTCTTGAGCATAAACCTCTAACTCTAACTCTTGCAAACAAAGAACAAGTGTTTGAATATATTCTCGTTAAGAAAGAATTCTTTGGTCGAGCTTCGTGTTGTTAAAAACAATAAAACCAATAGAAACTAAAATTTATTTGCATTTGTTTTTTTTTATGAAATACATGCGCTTATGTGTTAAAATTCCTTTTAATGAAATGAGAAAATAAAAAGATTTTCAACATATGAATGAATCTTCATAATTACATTGCCTCACACGTGTACATACAATATACGTTTATTTTATTTCAATTAGACATTTGATTTTATTCATGTCAATTTCTTTAGTTAACTAATATAGAACCCTAGAGCTATAATTCGTTATTATTTAAAATTACTACCAATTTCGTAAGAGTAAATATTATTATATTATATTATATTATATTATGTATTATCTTTTATATAGATTATCAGATTAAATTGAAAACTAAAAAAACAT
>QOCX01000078.1:290462-369498 GCA_005959815.1 Sarcophaga bullata
ATGTATGTATTATGCTTTCTTGCATTATTTTTGTAATATAAAATCTACTTTCTAAAAGTAGAATAGTTTGTTGCAAAAATTTACAGAATTTTTGAATTATACAAGAACTAGATTGTAGAAAAATAATTTTTAAAACTTAAAACAAAATAAAATAAAAATAAAACTTTATACAATAGATTAAATTAATTTAATTAATAAAAAAATATTGACATTGTTTATATACAAGAAAATTTACAATTAAGAAAAATATTTTACAATTTTCTTTTTCAAGACTTGGATCGCCGTTTGCATCTTAATTGGATACACGAATGCACAATTGAAATCAATGTACAAAAATTATATGGAAATTTAAAAAAAAAATATAAAAAAAATCCAATAAAATATTTTTCTACAACCTTGACTTTTCGGCCAAAAAATATACAAATTTGTTAGTAATAATACAATAGGTTTGGCTTTTGTTTATAAATTCCATTTTTGTTGTGTTTGTTGCTAATTTCTAATTAATACTTTGTTTTATCATAAATTTTATGTAAATCCAATATTATATTATGCTTAACAAATCAACATACACACACATAGATTTGAAAATTTGTATTTTTTTTTTTTGTTTATTTCCTTTCTTTTCTTTTTTTTTTTTTTTTTTTTTTTTTGTTTTTCTCTTTTTTTTTAAATAAATTTTCTTGCAATAAGAAAATTATATTCCTATAGGTAATAATTGTTAATATAGAACTTTTCTATCCTACATTCAAAGAGAGTGTTACATAGAAGTGTTAAAAATGGATTACCTTTGAAATAACTACATTCAGACACTCACATTTAGATGGAAAATCTATAAAAAAATTATGCTTAAGCGTACTATTTATACTTCCACAGTAAATGGATCTCGAGAATGGTGAATCTTTAAGTGTTTATTGTGATTGGTTTTAGTTGTTGAACTTTTACCACAAATCGTACATTGAAATGGTCGCTCGCCGGTATGTATACGTCTATGTTCAATGAGATAATAGTGGCGATGGAACGACTTTTTGCATAGATCACAGGTATATTTTTTGTTGCCATGATGCTCCCTTCTGTGGCGCATATAATTGTATTTGCGTATAAACTTACAGCCGCATACCTCACAGGTGTACGGTTTGATTTGCTTGTGGGAGTTCATGTGGTTCTTGAAGTCAACTTCGCGCACAAATGCCTTAGGGCAGTGTTCACATTTAAACGGTTTAGCTGTGCGATTCGCATGTACCCAAGAATGAATTTTTAAATTCCATTTTGTAGAGAAGGACTTGCTGCAAATAGCACAATCGTATTGGGTTTCTGTGGAATGCGTGGCCATGTGAGCTTTCATAGAAGCTTTTGCAAATATTTGTTTACAGATAGGACACTCCATCGGTTCGGTATAATCGAATTTATCCGAGTGTGCAAGACGAATATGTCGTCTCAGTGAATTAACGTGCACGAAACGATCACAACAATGTGGACAACATTTTGGCTTGGAATCGTGCGTTTCTTTATGCCACAAAAACCGTGCTTTAGATGGCAGAACCTCACCACAATAACAAACATACTCTTTCCGGCGAACAATTTGTTTTGTATGTCGCTTACGATGTTGTGTCAAGTTTGAGTAGCGTTTAAAGTGTTTTCCTGCAAAATATTTAAAACATCAATATATAAATTAAATGTATTTAAATTAGATAAACTAAACATATGTATGTATGTATATAAAACTAACTTTTCATTAACGAAATAAAAAAAACTTGTATTGTAGAATGTCTTACTTACCACAAACTTTACATTTTAATGGTGAAAGACCTGAATGCATTCGCGTGTGTTCTACCAGAGCGCTACGCACAACAAATTTCTTATCACACACGGTACATCCAAATTCTTTCCAACCCAAATGGCGTTTCAAGTGTAGTGAGAAGTTTTTCCACCGTTGGAATTTCTTCCCACACGTAAAACATTCAGCCGGATGTTCCGTTAAATGAGCATCGTATAATTTGACCGCATTAAAGTTTTGTCGACATATATAACAGAAAAATATCGACGATTTTATGAGGTTCTCATCGAAATCAGAAAGGCTTTGGTTTTGTTTTAATGTTGTCATGTTAAAGGATACTAACATACGATAAAGTGTTGTTAATTTACTGGTGGATGTTGTTAGTGATAACGGTAAGCTATTAGTAGACGGCTTTGTATCACATTCTAGATTATTATTTATGGAATTTGCTGCATTTAACGGTACCAGAGCTAATTGTTGTTTATCATCTTCCATAATTTCCGTCTTTGCGTTTAAATTAGCACTGATGGGTTCTACGCAATTAAGTTCTCGGTGAATATTTTCGTTTTCGATTTTGACTATGCTCTGCTTATAGTCACCCATGCAGTCGGTATTTTGTTGTATCGAAGCCAATAAATTTCCACTGGCTGCACTAGTTGTCGGTACGGCCACATCTCGCACATCGGCATTTGTTACAGGCGTGGCCAGACCAGTTGTGGGACATATTAATCTTCTATTTTGTCGTATGTAGTTATGGACTTGAATCATATGAGCATTACGATCTTTAAGCTTCGAATATTTTGCATTGCAATGACCACATTCATAAACTTTTGTACGTTGTTTTTGTTGTGACTGGTTTTGGGCTTGATGTTGTTGTTGCTGTTGTTGTGGTATTAATAAATTCGATGTCAGGGAAGTATTGGCAGCATTCGATGGTCCCGCCAAGAATGCTGTTGAAGTACTGGGTTGTTGAAGATGCGTCTGCTGTTGTATTTGCATCTGTTGTTGTTGCTGTTGGTGGAAATTAAACTCCACACCCGGCATGTCATTTGCGTTTTGCATCAATATTTGTTGAGAAGTCACAGTTGATGTTGGATGTATACGTTTTGCATTTTCTTGCAACATTTTGTTATCTTGTGAGCTACGCTTACGTCTCTTGCGTATTTTTGCCGATGTTGACGGCATTACATCCATATTACAGTTGTCATTTGTATTTTGAGAAAATATCGGCATACTACAACTGTTGTTCGTGCTACTATTAGGCTCAAAACTAAATTACAAAACAAAATACAAAAACAATAACAAAATATAATTATTTGCATTGGGGTTAAATTTTAAAATTAAAAGAAAAAAAATATTGTAATAACCTTTTTGATCTCAGATTACTATTGCTATTAGTGGCTTGAGCCGTCGTTGATGCACTCAAATCATGTACGGTAAAGTATTCATCATGATTCCAACCATTGTCTTGGGGGAAAATACCAGGAAATGTTGTTTTAAAAAATCTCGCTGATATATCACCATACATCTAAATGATACACATATATGTAAAGGGAATAAATTTTAACGGTAAATAAATATAAATGACTTACCGGTTGACTCCAAGAATTATCGATATCACAATTACTTTCTTGTTCGGAAATTTCTCCTTTAGCTGGCATTTTTTCATCAGTTCGAATATTTAAGGTTGCCCCTGTTGAGCAAATACCAGCCATACTATTATCCGTGGCGCCATTAAATGAACAGGATGTTGAGGAAGATGGTGGCGGTGGTGGAGGCACCGTTACACGCTCGCCGACGGTCATATCAATGTTTTGCTCACGTTTACATGCATCCAAATCTAAGTATTTACCAACTTCAGTGCTATCTAAAGCAGCCGAACCATCAACAGACAACGAATTTATATTTGCAGTCGAATGGTTTGTTGAAACTGAAGCAACATTGTGTTCGGATGCTGCATAATTTGTGTTATTAAACCACGGCTGATGCGATGTCGATGGCTGCTGATGCTCTGGCAATTGGTTATGGTTTAGATGGTGCTGTTGTTCATATTCGTTATAGTGTTTGGTAGACGACGAATCTTCCAACAGCAAAGCGCTACTGTTATTGTTGTTATTGATGTTACCACTACTATTGTTACCGTTTGAACCATTCTGATAAAATGTTGTAAATTGTTGAAGATTTTTTACATCAACTTGTTCGTTGGTACCAGGAATATTATTATAGAGATAACTAAACGGAAAATCAGTAAATATTTGATTTGATTGTTGATGACTTTGACCATTTGCGGTAGAAGTATTGGTGGTGGTGGTGGTACTCTCATTCTGCCCTTCAGAGGGAATTGTAACATCCATGGCTGATTGTGACGAATATGTGGATGATGACGACGAATTATCCATTTCCTGATTTATTAATTTAGTTTTTTGTTGCACCGCATTAGCATTAGCATTAGCATTTGCATTTTCTGTTGAAGTTTGTATATTTGAAAAAACGGACATTGAGGATGGAAAAACTGGTTGCGATTCGTTTTGAGATTTCTTTGAATTTGCAAAATCATAAAGAACTCGTGCATCATCATTGACATTATTTTCAACTTTCATTTCTTTTATGATCGTTGTAGGTGGTACACTAGCCTCGGTTAAACATGGTTTTTCCTCTTTAAAATCAAGAATGGGTTCTTTGGAATTGAGATGTTGCTCTAAAATACTAAATCCTGCTGTAGACTGGTAAGGCTGATGATTTTGTTGCTGATTTTCATAAGCTATCGATGCGATTGGTTCGTTTTTAACTTGTACAATAGCATCATCTGAAATATGTTTTATGGAGTCTTGCTTTGCCCTAGCGGATGTTGTTGGCAATTGCTGTACATTGTCGTTTATATTTTGGTTTGATTTATTTTCTCTTAGCAAAACTTCAGTCTTTGAAGATTTTGGTTTAATAACTAGTTTCTTAGGACCTTTGCGAGCCAAGGTCGGTTGACTCATCGATTTAGCATTGGTCATAGGTTGCACTTTACTTTGAGGTTGAGAAAGATCTTCAGCTTCGTTTGAATTTTTATTTTCCAAAGATTGCAGTTGTTGTGTATGTTGTTGTTGTTGGGCTTGATGTTGACTAGTTGAGGCCATTCGAATAACACTGGTGACATGACTGGAATTTATAGTCGTTGAGCTAGTTGAGGCGTTCGAATTGGCGAAAGAGGATAGAGCAGTTTCATTTCCGGTGATATTCTCGAGAACCTGAGGTTTTTTATCATCCTTTTCGTCTTGTTTTATTTCATTTATTAAACTTATATTATGATTATTTGTTTCAATATAACTACTACTACTACTGCTATGGTTATCAGTTGTTTCTTCAGTCTCATGTTTGTTGGCCTTTAAAGGTGGTGGTACTATTTCAAAGTTTGCATTTGTAGTCGACGGATACGTCGTAATGTATTCATCAATGGGCTCTTCTTTTTCAATTTTTACTAAAGGCATGGGAGCTATTGAAGCTAATGTTTTGCGTTGAGCTGCTACTTTACTTGAAGCAATTATATTTCCCACCAAGTCTAAATATTCATTTAAATTCAATTGAACGTCACTCAGTACGGTGATTGTATTTTTAGAAGATTTCTTCCGAACGGTAGTGCCATTTGAAGAACTGGCAGTTGAATTTTGCTCCGTTTGTGCGGTATTTACCGTTAAAGGAGAATGTAGGGAATTTGAGGGAACAGAATTCGATGTTGATGGTGAAGACTGATCATCACTACCCGATGTAGTAGCTACTGAATACGATGATGATGACAAAATTGACAACGATGTTTGCGACGTCGATGAAGGTGTTGTTGATGGTTGAATCTTTGTACTAGATTCGGTGGTACTGTGATCCTTTCGGTCTTGAGATATAAATTCCTCTTCATCACCACTGTCGCTGGAAATGCTTACAAAGTCAACAATTTCATTACCACCTGACTGATGATGCGGATCAGAATGATTTGACTTTTTACAATTGCCGTTAGAGGAATTCTTATTTTTTTTATGATTTTCACTAGTATTTTGCTTTATTTTTTCATTATCACTGTCTTGGGATACATCCTGTTTTTTACTCTTAATGTCAGTTTCATTGTGCACAGCAGATTCCATCTGGTCCCTGCCGCTATCGTCATCATCTTCATCATCGTGAATATGCAAAACACTTGGTGGTGATTGGTAAATACGTTCTATGACAGAAAATTCTCCATTGTCGGTTTCGACACATTCAACAATATGTTTAGGTGTTTCTTGTACAATAAAATCTCCATTTTCCCGCTCCAAGTAATGGGCTACAGGTGATTCTGCATATCTTAGAACTGAAGAAGATGTAGAGGGTGAAGGAGCTCCGGCAGCAGCTGCTAATAAAGCCGCAAAAGGAGAA
This sequence comes from Sarcophaga bullata, assembly GCA_005959815.1. Lineage (NCBI taxonomy): Eukaryota > Metazoa > Arthropoda > Insecta > Diptera > Sarcophagidae > Sarcophaga > Sarcophaga bullata. Next base: position 296,629 of record QOCX01000078.1, read on the forward strand.
TTTGTATGGCGGCCTAATGTAGACGCTGCCACCGCAGCCATTGATGCTGAAGCTGTAGATGGACTGATTGAAACATGTGGGTGTAATGGAGCGTTCGCATTATTAATTGTCGATGCTGATGTTCCCACTCCAGCGCTCGTTGATGAGCCACTCTTTGTCGATTTAGGCAACATTTCATTGGAATTTACAATATGATTCTTGGCTGTTTGAATATTTTCGTTATTGTTCTGTTGTTGCTGCTGCGGCTGCTGCTGCTGTTGTTGTTGTGACAAAACTGTTTTGTTTTGATGCGGCTGGTGTAGCTGTTGATGATTATGTCTAACCGCTGCAACATGATGTTGAGCTGGCAATTCTTGATTTTTGGATGAATATGACAGTTTTACTGGAGTTGGTATTGGTGGTGGTGGCGGTGGTACATGAATTCTTACATTATGATGCAAATTTTGTTGTTGGTGTAAATTTTGAACTTGCTGCTGCTGCAAAGCTGCATGCGCCTGCAAAGTTTGATGTTGTTGATGTGCTGCCGATGACCCTGTGACTTGATGCTTATGTTGATTATTTTGAGATCGTATTTGACTAATTGCAGTGCCGTAGGCCGGTGGGGGTTTTTGGTGATGTTGCAAATGTGTTGGTGGTTGATAAGTGAAGAGCTAAAAGTAATAAAATGATTATAATTGAAAAGATTAAAAACAAAATAAAAATAATCACTGTCTATTATACTCAGCAAATATATTTACAAACCTGCAACGGGGGAGGTGGCGGTAATGTTGGCGCATATATAACTTTCAAATTCTGCTGATGTTGGGAATTTGACGATGTTTGATGTTGGCCAACAAACATCTGTTGCTGGCGGTGATTACTGCTTGATGGCGTATTATTAATATGATGCGGTGGGAGTGGTGGATGCGTTAATTGTTGCGGCTGTATCGAATGGAACGTTCCACTTGGTCCGGATGGTAAAATTCCCCGATTAATATCCTGAAGTTGGGATTGTGATGTCGGTGGAGGCGGTGGCGGAGGCATACGTGGAGTTGTATGTATTTGAGTCTGATTGTTGGTCGAATTGCGTTGTTGCTGCTGATCGTAACGCTGATTACCACTAAACACAGAAAAACTATTGTGAATGTTGTGTGAATTGGTTAGTTCTACCGCAGCTTGATGATATGAATGACTCGTGATTGTTGTAGAATTTGAGGACGCATTCGATATACTAAAACTGTTTTTCGTAAAACATTCGTTTGCGTTTTCATTATTACCTACACTGTGGTCTTTTGCTATCGAATTAATTTCTGCCTTAACAGAAGCCTTGGCGAGCAAACTAGGCGGTGATTGATCTTTTCTAAGGTGTTCGATTTCAATATGTCCTCCGCTATCAGTGGTAGAGTAATTTAAAATATTGGTAGAATTTTTACTGCCATTATGTTTCAATGATGAACTATTGCTTGTAGGGTTAGTAGTACTGGCACTATAACTTTGAACGCCACTCCCAGCATTTAGCTCCTTATCTTTTAGATTTGGCGACAATGGCTTTTCTTCTTTCTCACTGTTGAATTTTTTCGTTTCATTTGCGGTACTATTTGTCTCTCCGCCTAAAATAGGTGCTACTGCAGCATTACTAACTTGTCCAACTCCTGACGCACTCGATATAGTCATTTGTACTAAAGCTCGTATAACTTGTTCTTTTGGATGTGTCTCCAAATGATCCGAAAGATTCATACCCGCATGCAGGTATAAAGTACATACTGGACACTGAACGTTTTCCGTCATTTTGCTCTTCTATCTGTGCGGACGTGTGTGTATGTTGATTATTTGTACAATATACTTATATTATATATAAGAATTGCTTTTTTTATTATATATTTCGATTAAGGCTTAAATAAGTTTCGTCCTAATCATAAAACCATTTTTAGCATATTTTTTAAATTCTCCATCATTAGTTGTTTAATCGATCTGAAAGTAATAAACATTAAGAGGTCATAAAATTTTTAATTTAATGCATTTAAAGCTAGCTTTAAAGGTAACTAGTGGAACAACTACATTTCAGAGTATTTGATGAGTATTAATACAGAGTATTTCAGAGTATTAATACAAAGTTTTATACCGAATATTCCAATTATAAGATTTGTTTTAGTGTGTTTTCATGGATGTGAAGCTCAAAACGTTTAATTTATGAAATATCACAACAAAACCAATTTTTTATTTATTACCTAAGCATTTAATTGCAAATTGTACATGAGGATTTTCAATTTTTTTCAATAAAATATTTTCAAAGTGTGATAAATGAATAAAAATTATCCACATAAATATACAAAAAATTGAATACATAAACTCATTGGCATATTTTCGCACTCATTACATTTGTTTTTCGCTGTATTCATACGTTGATTCATTATATATTCAGTTTCGACCTGAAATCTCAAACCTTACAGCATTCATTCATAAATGTGTTCAGTGATTTGAAAAATATTTCGTTAACGCAATCAAAAAGAGTTGTCTGTAACATACTCAACAATAATATAGAGTAAAACAACAACCACTACTCATACAATAAACACGAAAATGACGGCTACGGCAATGATGAGAACGACAATCAGTGAAAATTATGTGTAGTGAGTAGTAGTGCGTTTTTGTTGCCCTTCTTTGTGGTCTCCATATTTATCAACGTCTCCACTTTATTCTTTTAATTTGCCCTTATAATATATGGCGTTGTAGTAGTTGTTGTTAGTGATTTGCCTAGTGTTTGTTGCTGATGCCTATTGTACTTTCTGATCCCTTTGCAATCATTATTGTTATTATTTTTTTGAATCTTCTTTATAATTTTCGTATTAAAGCACACGAACTTCTGCTCATTTGGAAAATCATATCCATTGCTGCCAGATGATTCTGAAGAGGATTTTTGTAGTTTGTATTTTAGGAACTCATAAAAATTCATCAAACAATTTACCTACATACCTGGAATTATGGGCTATCTATGGATGTATGTATATATTTATTATTTTTACGATTTCTTCTTTAATGTCAATTATGGCTATATTAGACGCTATGTACGTAAAAATAATAATAATAAGTACATTTATTAAGTTATAAATCTGTGGTACCCAGCAATAACAGCCTAAGTCGAAATTTCACTTTCGAGAAGGTTATATAAATAAATGTAATGGGGCTTCATTAACAATTAGCTTAAAATGTTTTTATTAACTTTTTAAAAAACATTGATTGAGAAATGAGGAGTTCACGTATATACAAAGATTTGCTAGTAATATTATGATCATAACCCTCAAATTAACTCAAGTTAATTTGACTGTTATTGCTCAGAACGAAAGATATTTCTTTGCATAAAAGGATTTTTAGTGGAATTATTCTTCCTATTGCCCTTGTAATTAAGTTATAAGAAAAATTACTAAAATAAAACAAATCGACAAGTTTTAATTTTTAAAATAAATATTCGGACTCAAAATAAGCGCATATTATAATGTACTAATCGAAAACTATGTCAGTTGATACCCTTGGTCTGATTTTGAAGGTTACCCAAAATATTAACAAGATAGATGTAAAGAGAAAGGTAAAGTATATGATAGGATACTTAAGATCCAACTTTATATTCTTCAAGACGAAGAAATAAGTTTCGCCATAATATTACCACAATGCGGTTAAATTATTTTCTCTACTTTACTACTACTTTATCCTTTTTCCTCTGTTGACTAATACAAAAATTTGTGGCAATTTAGCATTTGTATGTTAGAGCTAACAAAAGTAATACAGATTTAAACAGATCTATTATAATTATCCATAACAATAGGGAATTCGCTCCCATTCAATCACTTTCAATTTGTCTAGCAATGACATCAAATGTCCGAAAACAAAACGGAGACAAATGAAATACAGAAAAAAGGAATAAATGTGTTTTCAACTCGACAGCGTTTAAATTACGATATTAAATATTAAAAATTCCCACACTTAAAATTAATATAAATTTTAAACCGCAATTTCACAAAATATCAAAGAAAAAGTATTAAAAAAAAAACGTAAAAATACTTGCAAATTGGTGTATCTGGCAACCATAAATCATATCCAAATATTCATGCATATATTCACTTAATCTCACGTACATATATTTTAATTACACTGACTGACTTCTGCAGGTATAGTGTGCGAAGGCGATATCAAAAAACATACCACCGATCCATCCATAGTTGGAATGGATCAAATCATTCGTCATTTATAAAGGAAAACACTCAAATCGTTGATGAGCCTACTGTATACATATATTTCTCCAATACATTGTATTTTCCTTTGAATCACTAGTTTTATTTATTGAAATCCCTTCAATGCCAGGGAGATCTTTCTGGAGTCTTGTCTTAGCCACACAAACTTGTACTCGTTCAATGACACAGAAATACTTTTTTATGTTTTCTTTCACATTATTTTATTGTATTCTTTTTCCGTTTTATTTTATATATATTTTTTTTCTTTTTATAATCGTCTTCGTTTCTTTTGTATGGTTTTGTTGTTGTACGTACACCACCTACCTCTACCTATACTGCCTCCATCCATTTATCCATCTATCCGTCCATCCAACATTTCTACATACTCAATACAATTATAATAATAACAACAACAACAAAAACAATATGAGAAGAAAAATATATCCACCTTTGTATGTGATACAAGAAGACGAGGCCACACAAAAGATTTTTTTCACTTGCAATTAAAACACTTTATTTTCAATAAATCCATACTAATTTCATATGTTCCGTAAACTTCATGCAACGAACTTGATTTTTTCACAAAGATTTCGTATTTTATATAGCATTTTATTATTAAAATATTTATTTGAAAATTTTCACTTTAACAAATTGGAAAAAATTACGACAATGATTCCGTCGTCTGGTTATTTTTAAAACGTAATAGATTAAACATGTTTTAAATTGTAAAAGAATAAACACAAATTTAAATCACAGTAATGTCAACTTTGCGCTTTAAAAGCATTTCACCGTTGTAAGTTCGAAATACAGAAAATTTAATTGAACTTTTATTAATAAATAGTACGATTTGTAAAAATATAAATTTCTAAATATAAAATTTCTAAATATAAAATATAAAATTCTATTTTTATTCTAACTACTTTTATGAAAAGCTGTGCTACTTAAGGCCTTGTTGACCTAAGTGTTTCTATTAATACCAAATGCATTTGCTAAATCGACTCAATAGACTACAAGAACACCAAAATTAATTATATTATCAATCAAGCCACAACTAAATTGAATTAATACGAAATTAGGCAAAAATTTCCAAAATCTACCTATAGACGATCTTCTAGATATCTAAATCTTTAATGCAGGTATTCTGAATGCATTAATTTTTCAGTAAAAAATATTCACAATGTTGACAAGGCTTTTGTGACCTCTGTTTTATAATATTGAACTCTGACTTAAATAAATTAATTATTCATAGTTTTTTAGAAAATTTATTAAATAAATATTTAAAAGGCCAAATTTTAATAGTTTACGGGAATATTAAGATAGTATTGAGCTACAATATTATATATAACAGAAATATAAAAAAAAATATGTCACAGGTATTTGTACCTTTTTGAGCGTTTTTGGGAATTCTCCAAAATGCAACCCTTCTAATGTAGTACGCTGACATGCAAATGTGTTATGTATATTAAAAAGATACTACTACGCTTGCAAGCAGCCAAGTGTAATTCTTAATTTGTGCCCGAAAGAAGGAGTCTATTAATTCGTGTCTATTAATTTGGTTGTTGTTAAAATTGCTTTTTAATTAACTTTTAACATTCAAAAGTTTATAAATAAAAGCAAAAATGGTGGATAAAAATTCGGATCAAAGTATAATGGACAAGTCCATGAGATCAGTGTTTGGTAAGTATCGTACTGAAAACATCACACGATGCCGCCATTGTGCATAAAGTTTTGTGAACATCACCCAGTGGTAAAATAGAAATGTTTTATGTGGACAATGGAAAATTAATTATATTTTATTCGTGATTTATGTTGATGTGTTTTCTGTGTACGTGCATATAAATGTTGAAAATGTTTTAAATAGTATTTTCTGACCAAATTCTCAAGTTTCTGTGTGGCGTGATCTAACGGAAATCATAGTAAAGCACCGTTGCGATTATATATTAGGTGGTGTGGTACATTAGATTAGATGTATCAGGAGAAAAACAATATAACAAAAAGAAAAGTATTCTATTTTACTCTAAACATTTCACAGTCCTACCTATTGTGAAATATAGTTCTAACAGTAAAAGCTCAGTACGTCAAATGCTTTTGGTCTTCTAACTACTAATCTAAACTTTATTTTTTATGAAAGAATCAACTTTTTAGAAAGTGCGACTTGTACATATACATATAACTTTAGTGATTTGGTATGTCCTTAAAAAACTTTATTAGTAGGGTAGAAAAGTATTCAATCAACCTTATACGACTGCATTATTTGTATTATAAATTCAAACAAGCATTGCAATTAATGTCAAACATTTTTTTTCTTACAGTGGGCAATATTCCTTACGAAGCTACCGAGGAAAAATTGAAGGAAATTTTTAGCGAAGTTGGTCCTGTGGTATCTCTCAAGTAAGTCTTTATTAAGATCTATAAAATATTTGTTTAATAACATATTTATTTATCTTTCATAAAGGCTGGTATTTGATCGTGAAAGCGGTAAACCAAAAGGCTTCGGTTTTTGTGAATATAAGGATCAGGAGACAGCCTTAAGCGCCATGCGTAATTTAAACGGTTATGAGATTGGTGGCCGTACTTTGAGAGTAGATAACGCTTGTACAGAAAAGTCACGTATGGAAATGCAGCAACTTTTGCAAGGACCTCAGGTGGAGAACCCCTATGGCGAACATTGTGATCCAGATCAAGCTCCAGAAATTATAACTAAAACTGTAGCATCTCTGCCACCAGAACAAATGTTTGAGTTGATGAAGCAAATGAAGTTGTGCATACAGAATAATCCATCGGAAGCCCGTCAGATGCTCATGTTAAATCCGCAGCTGGCCTATGCACTGTTGCAATCTATGGTGGTAATGCGTATTGTAGATCCACCAACAGCCTTGGTAAGCTGAAAATAATAATTTCCTTAAACGCTGATATGTTTATACTTTTTTTCTTTTTTGATCAGGGTATGCTTTTTAAAGCAAATCAAATGCCACCTGTGCTGGGGGCAAAACCTCTTTCAAGTAGTTCCGCCGCTTCACAAGGTATTGGTTCTATGCAACAGGCACAAATTATACCGCCAACAGCTAGCATGGGTGGTGGTCCTCCAATGCCTGTGCCTGGACCTAATTTCACACCAGTTCCTGGTAATGATATTGACTTAAGAGCTATGGCTGGTGTTAATATGGGTGCACAACCACCCATGGATCCCCGACAAATGGATCCACGAATGGTGCGCAACATGGATCAGGACATGCGTGCTATGCCTAATCCTGTACCACCCCCAATAATGGATCCACGTAATCAACGTCAAATGCCACCATCACAAATGAATACACCACCTTCATTTCCAAGTGATCCACGCCAAAGACCAATGGATCCTCGTCTGAGGGGCGCTGGACCAGGACAAAGTGGTCCTGTACCTCCACAAACTGCTCAACAAATAGCTCAGCAACAATTACAAAATCGTTTGGCTACCAATTGTGGTCTACCAAATGATGCTTCGGATCAGGAAAAGGCTGCTTTGATTATGCAAGTTTTGCAACTAACCGATGAGCAAATCTCGCAGCTACCCCCAGAACAGAGAACTAGTATTTTAGTGCTAAAAGAACAAATTGCTAAAAGCACACAACGTTGAATATATTATTCTGTATTTTAATCAAGTTACAATTTATGTAAAATATTTCCTACAATTTTTTTTTCAACTTAGACTACATATGTATGTATATTATTCAGTTTTATTATATTTATAGCGTGACCAAAGCTTGATATAACTTTTGGACAGTTGTATTAACAATTTGACGCAAGTTTTCATCATCCTTAGAGGTAACAGCCTTTAAAGAAGAGATATTTTATTAGAAAATATTATGAATTCTTAGATATTTCGTGAGCTTACCAGTGTTTCTAAATTTACTTCTACGCTTTTACCGGCGACTGTAACTGGTAGAATGTCACCTTTAAACATTTTCGGTATGGTATTTTCACCAAAAGTATCCTGTAATGTTTCCAAAAGACATTCTTTAAAATGTGTTCGATCTGATTTCGCTTGCGCCGTTGTTCCTTTCAGATTAGTACCACCCATTTCTGTTTGCATAATGCAGGCCAAAACAGAATCAGCAAACATATCATTGACCGGCGTAGCCTGCCATTCCATAACGATAATTTTTCCCTCAACTGTCAAATCAATACAACCAAATGCACGTATACGTTTATCTTCCTCTAGAACCTCAACAGTGCCTCCCCCACCAATGCGATCCAAAAGTAATTGTAAGGTATTTAAAGGACTGTTCCATGGAATGGATTGACGTTGTGTTACTACCGACATACTCATGTCAGTGTATTCTAAATTGAACATGGTTTTATGTTAGTTTGTTTTGCAATTATGAAACGTTTGAGTAATACATACTGGATAAATCTGAAGCGGCTAAAAGGTGGTATTTAAAATCCCTTTTCACCAAAACACCGGATAACTTATTACCCACTTCTGGTTTTATAGCTGCCAGTGAACCCATAACTTTTGCAGTTTTTTCTCCACGGAAATATAATTCTACTGAATGTGTATTACGTGGATTATAGAACTTAATATCCGTATTTGGATCTGCTTCATATTCACGTTGTAGAGCCATTTTAAGACGTGACATTTCATTTTGTTCTCCATGGACCAAAACCTAAAGGAGAAGGAAACAATTTTAGTAGGAATTGTACATAAAAGAAACTAATCTAAATAAAATTTTGTCTAATTGAAATACTTACAACATGTTGAGGTTTAAGTAATCTTATAAATTCGCTAGTCTGTTGATAATCAGTATGAGCCGAAAACGATATATAATCCACTGACATATTCAGAGGTAACTTTTGTCCAGATAAAGTTGTAATTTCTTCTGGTTCTGATAATATAGTCTTAGCCAATGTACCCTCAACACAATAACCTGCTATTATGACACCGTTTTTAGGATCTGTACACCAATTCTCGAAGAGTTCTCGTGATAAGCCGCTTTGCATCATACCGGGTGAAGCCATAACCACGCAAGGGCCAATGTCATCAAAGTGATCAATGCCCTTTAGATTAGATATATGACGAAATACAAATGGGTTATTAACAGCTATTTGGCGCCTAATTTTATCATTCATGGCATTAATGTAGGTCTGATAAACTGCCATACATTTCTTAGCCAAGGAGGAAGCGTAGTATATGGGAATATCATGCAAATCGGGATTTTGAGACCAGTATTCATCGAGAATCAATAGTAATTCCTGAGCTCTGCCCAAAGCAAAGACTGGTATTAAACAACGTCCACCTTGAGTCACTATTTTTTGCACTAATGACGTAAAACGATTTTCTCTATCTTCACGTTTCTCGTGTATATGTGTGCCATAAGTTGATTCTGTTATTAAAACATCTGGCTTCATGGTGGGTATTTCAGCAGCCATTAAATGACGATCCTCTTGCCTTGAAAAGTCGCCAGTGTATAGTATTTTCACACCAGCAATCTCTATCATAAACATGGCAGCACCCAACACATGTCCGGCATTATAGGCACAAAAACGAACACCCATAACATCGCGTTCCTCATGGAAATTAATAGTTTCAATTTTTTCCATTGATGCTTCCAAATCGGCTTCGGTATACAACATTTGTTCGGTAGATATATTACTAATTTTAATATAATCGGATAACATCCAACGGTATATGGCTTTTGTAGCATGCGTCATAAAGCAGCGACCGCGAAAACTTGTCTTCATTAAGAACCACGGCAATGCACCACAATGATCCAAATGAAAACTGAAATATACATTTTTCAATTGTATTATCCACAGGTTGATTTTGTTAATAATTTTTCTTACTGTGAAATAAATAAAAGATCGACTTCATCCGCTTCTATTAAATCTACATACGGCAAAGCGTCCATACCGGACAAACCTGGATGTATACCACAGTCTAACTTTAAATTATACATACAAATTATAAATAAAAATTAAATCTTATAACAACTATCACAAAACTAATGTTTTTCTCACCATAATTTTTTTGCCTTTAAATTCCAACATAATACATGACCGTCCCACTTCTTGGCCAGCACCACTTCATGTAAACAAAACATACATACATACATATTTTACTCACATGTGCGTCAGGAAATTTAAAACATTTTACTTACAGGGGTTTAATAAGTAATAAATCGCTCTCCTCTGCTGGCACAGCGCCTTCATTCCTCTGAGCCATATCTGCGTTTCTATTAATTACACTGGGATTAACAATTTTTTAATATAATTAAACACAAATCTTTTCGAGCTTCACAAAAATACACAACCGGCACAATTATTATTATTTCTACAATGAAAACTTAAGTGTTGTAAAGTGTTAAAAAGTTATACACAGGGTGACAATTAGAAACAAGAATCGAATGATTTATTGGTCAAATGAACAAAAAAAAAAAATGCTTCATCTAAATCGGTCAAAATCGGATAAAAAGTGGACTTATGGAGAAATGGACATAGTGTGCTGCATAGACAATTTTTCTCACGGTCGAGTTTAACTTGGATTAAACTCGGATTAAAAATGGACTTGTGGGGGAAATGCACCTAGTGGTGTAGATAACCATGGTAACAAGGATTCTAAAACAGGATTAGTTACTATTGGGTGTTACTTGGTACCAAAGATTTGCCACTAACCTAAAAGAGCTATACGACTAAGCTAATTTCTTTCTTGAACTGAGCAACAAAAAGTTTTCTATATACATCTGGCAAAATTGTCGCATTGCAGTCTTTTTGTCTATAACTTGCGGTATTTGTGGATGGTTTCCATTTCATTTGTCCATGACTTGCATTTTTTCCGACGACTTGCCTTTTTTGGTTGATGCCTTGCATCTTTTTGGTCATTGACATTTTTGTTGCTCATATGAATAAAACAATTAGCTTCGTCATCTATATCTCAGGTTCTAAGAAGCATAAGCAAAATCTGAACACTAACGCAATGAAACATGAATTTATTTTTTAAACAGGTTAACATATATTTCATTGGTTTAAATATTAAAATTAAATGCATACATTTATTAAAGTAAGAAAATAATAATCGAGAAAATAAAATGCTTATTTCAGACAAAGAAAGAAAAAGGAAAAATTAAAGTTAACAATTCAATACAATTTGTAATTAAATGCGTTGAAAATAATTATTTTCAATGAGAGACTGGTAAACGGTTAAACCTTTTAAGGAGGCTTCTTTCGATTCATAAAGCGCTATTTCCAAAAGATCAGTGCTATTGAAATTGTTGCCCGTAATTAGACTATGACAGTTAAGATTCTTTTTAACAACAGCAAACAGTTTTTGTTTTGTGAGTAAGCGATGAAGAATCATACGTATCTCATGCTCTTTATGATGTGAATTTATTTTAATGCCATATAAACGTACACGAAAGGTGCGTAAGGGCCAATTCAATAACTCCGTTGGGCACTCTCGTATATATTTTACAGATAGTGTTTCACTATTCAAATAGTCGACATATAAAACATCAACTGTCTTGGCATTAGGATTATAAGAACGTACAACAGCACGATACCACACTTTATCTTTGCTGTAGCGGGCTAAACACAAAGTACGTGGCTCAAACTTTATCAGAGGTGGCAAAGATTTCTTAACCAATTCTCTAATTAAACGTTGTAGTCCTACTTCTCGATAACGAAACTCTGTATGTAGAGGAAATACTTGTAATATAGTAGGCGTTATTATGGATATAACACGGCAATTAAATTGTTGCATGGCAGTGGGTAATTGAGGTGGACGTAATCTATCAATACCGCTAAAATGGGTAAAAACTGTAGAAGTTTCATTGGGATAAAATCTTTCAAAGTCTGATTCGATGTCCTGGAATTTAAAAAAGACGTATGAGGTAACGAAAGAGGAGGAAGAATTGCGAATACGATATGGACAACTTACTTGTTCTTCGCTAGATAAAACTCTTTCATCCAAAACTCTATTCATCTCATCATCTTCTTCAAAACGCATGTTTTCAACGCTATTATGCCAATAATTCATGGCGAAATGTTCTTCCAATTCTATTACATCTGCGTGATTGTCGTTGTTGACCTCATCTGCAGCGTATACAAAATCGTTTAACTGGGCACCCTCTTCGAATACCATAATTTCCTTCATCATTTCACTGTAATCTTTGTCGTTGAACATGCGTTTTTTATGTGGTGGCGATTTATTTTGACCTGTACTATTGATAACTGATTCTGTTTTTGTTGTTGTTTTAGTTTTTGCTTTTGAAAAAGTTTCAGTTTCATTTGGAATCTTCGATAGACGATCAAACATTTCATTGAGATGCATAAATTTATCATCAACATTGCCGGCATCATTGTCATCATCATCAATGCTGCTACTGGATAAATATCTATCATAGCTAACTTCCTCTATAACGTCGACATCTTCTTGACTGAAAATCTATAAAACAAATGTCGTGATAATCCCTTAAGAGGTGTCTCTTTAAAATACATTTCTGAGTATAAGACAACCAGTTACAAAAATTTTAAATGATTTTATTAATAATATTAAGGTGAAATATGTTATATTGCATTTACGATTAAAAAATTACTTACTGGGTAATCCTCCATAACCGAAGAGGGCACGGGATTTCGATTTTTACATGTTTTCTTTGTAGCATCTTTGGTCTTTCGCTCTGTTTCTACACGTTTTAGTGGCTTATAGTCGGCATCAGCTAAACCTCTTTCTATAAATTCCGAAGCGGCATCCATAGTATTTATACATATACTACAACGTTTAATTTCATTGTCTAGTTCCGATATGGGTATACGTACCGATACCAATTTGGCAACAATCAATATATGCATTTGATCCAATTCATTTTCTTTATATTTCTTTGCTTCACCCTTTGGTTTGATGCCATCGATTATAAACTTATTGGCCATAGCTGGTAAATTTGGAAAAGGAGCATAAGGACGTAAATCTTTACTCGTTACCGTTTCAGTATTGCCATAGTCTATAAAGTAAACACCCCATTCGAGATCTGAGTTAAGATCTTCTTTTATAATACCGCGATAATATTTGGAATCGACATGATACTTAACTACGCATGCTTGTGCTTTCATAAATTTATAATCATTTGATGGTGGCTTCAATTGACCATAGGTTTCAGTAATTTTTTTCGTTATTTTATCGAGCAGTGGCCTATCCGCAGCATCGTGTATATACACAATACATTCAAAATCAATATATGTAGGGTAACCAGTAAATATGGTCTTCTTAATAACATTCGTTTCAAACCAGGCCTTTGGTGCCCTTTTATTAGTGGTCTCTTTGAAATCGATCTCTGACAGATGGACACTTAAAGGATGATCCTCTGTAAAGCAGTCATTAGTATCAACACTATCGTGGGTATTGGAGCACAAATGCGATTGCAGTTTTTCATTCATTTCAATATCTGAAAACAGCAAAAATCAAAAGTTAAAATTTATTTTTCTACTTAATTTACTAAAAAAGATCTCTTGAATTGAAGATTTTATATACGAATTTAGACTGGATAATAATTACAAAACCAAGGAAGAAAAAGTATACAAAATATTATAAATTTTGCTATAATTAAAGGAAAGCTTTTTTTGAATTCTTCGTATTTTTCAAATTAATAGAGCTTAACATTGCATACGTATGTATTTGAATTCATCTCTTACCATTTAATATGCCATTATTCGAAAATGATTTAAACCATAGCTCTAGTGTTATTTCACCATTTTTCAATTCCATTTTATCAAACTGATCAAATTGCTGTTTAGTATCTAAAGGTTCGACCATATGAGCTAAGCCCTTTGTTACTAAATTGCGATTAATATTTAAATATTTCGTTATACACGGTGCCAAGGGATCAGCTGTTTCTATTTTCGAGCTCCATAAAACAATGGGCAGAGAATTCGTTTCAGGATTACGTTTGCCTTGCATTGATACCGATAATGTTTCGGCAGTTATTATATAATGAGTAAAGCAATCAATGGCCGATTGTGACCACGACTTGCCACCAGCTGGTTCAATGCATGCCAAATGGCAACAATAGACAGCATTTGTTACTCGATCCAATTGAGGATTAATTGTAAATAATTGCTGACTATATATTGAACAAATAGTGATGCCAATATCTCTTAAAAATACTGAAAATGTTTGTGTTTTGCCCGTTAGATGTGTTATATCGGTAATGATGCCACGGTACCACTCACAACGATCCGCCATAATAGGCTCATCTAGAAACTGACGGCTATTATAACTGTGGTATTTGGTATAGACCAGACAATGATCATCTTTAAGCCACTCTCGAGCTTCGTGTGGTAATGGCAATGGATTCTGCGTACCGTATTTCTTGGATTGAGTTTCTTGTATTTGTTGGTGAAAAGCTTTTGTACCCCAGCTGAGACTGGCTAATTGTATATAAAATTCTCCAGGACTTATTATATGTGTTACAATTATTGGTGTGCGTTTTAAGGGTTTAGTTACAGTATCACTCACTTTCTGAGTCCGATTGTCCTGCATACTTAATGGTAACTGCGAACGACTAAGAACAGGTTTTGCAAAATTACCACTATTTTTTGCTATTTCCGTTACTTGTGAATATTCCCCAGTGGATATACCATATCCGTTGTCTATCATAACAGCAGCAATGTTTTTATCTGAATTTTTCTTGCATATAAACAGGACTACTTTAAAAGAAGTCGCTGTGGCCGCCACTACTTCCATACGCAAATGAGGGTTTTTAGACATTTGCCTGAAATGATTTACAGCCTCGTTTGTATAATCATAATTGTTTTCTTGTAACGGTTCTATGTCTGCAAGAAAGCATGGAATAGCGAATTCACGTTTCTTTCGAAATTGTTCGGCTAAAACGAAAGCTTTACGCCAATTTATTATCTCTTTGCGTCCTTCATCAACCAAACGTACGCTCAAAAGACCATTGCCTTTGATTTCATCTATGACAGCACGATGCCATGTATCATTGAATTTAATTGCACAACACATCTGAGTAGTGCCTAAATAAATTTGTTGAATTTTCATTGCATCATTACTATAGTGTTGATCCAAATCTCGCATTAGATCCCTCTTACTTTCAATGGCATCATTCTGTTAGGCGAGAAAAAAAAATACAAAAATTTTTTTGGCAAAATTTCATAAAATAAATAAAGAATCATTGTTTAAAAATTATTCATATTAGTATTCTATTTCTAATTATTCATATTAGCATTAGTATTCCAATTTGTAGTTCGGTGTCTACATCAAACTGTCGGTCTAGAAAAGTGAAAAAAGAAATGTAAAAAAGGGCTCATGTTTGAACGAATTTTGTTTTGAATTGAATGGAATCATTCCATATATGTATTCTTACATTATAAATTACACGTAATAGTTTATATATAGTAATTACACTTAAAAATTCTCTTTATATGCCTACCTTTATAACATAAAATTCCTGTGGTCCTATTGCATTTAACATTGTCACCGTTACTACTTCGTTTGTGTGCAGATTTGATTTTGGAATACGATCCTCCATTTTAATGATTGGTAACTTGGTTTAAGTGAAAAGACAAGAAATTGTAAAAATCTTCAAAATCAAAATTGTATTTGTAAGTAAACGCCAACATACTTTAGCTTGTAATTTAAAATTCATTTCACCTGACCTCTCACGGGCCAGGCCTGTGTATAAAAAAGTATCACGAACAGATTTTGTTAGTTGTGTATGTAAGTCGATCTTAAGCATTTCGTTATTAATTCTTTCGATAATGCTCATTCGTGCTGGTTTGCTGAAAAAAAAAAACCAAAAAATTTAATCAAACAATGTTTATTTTATTTTTTATTTTTAATGCGATTTATTTTCACATACTTCTGTAAAAGTTCAAGTAATAGAGAATTTTCGACTTCGGTCCATTTTTTGCCTACTGGCATTATATCATAAATAGCACAGCGTATTGCAGCAAAGGGTAGCTTTAAATGTTGTTCTTCGATTTCACAAAGGCTAGGTGGTGATGGAAAATCGTTTGTTTTTATAATCGCGATATAAATCGGTTTTTGTTTTTTTTTTAAAGGCATATATATACTTACTTATCTTTAGTTACTTGCATATTTATTCCAAAATCAACTAAAAATATTTTATACAACTCATTTGGTAATATTTTCTTTAACATGCCACGATACCATTGCTTATCGTTTACATGATAGGCCATGTAATAGTAACCTATAGATATGGATTTTGGTATACGATTGGAGATGTCATTACTTAAATATTTGTGGGACAATTGTCGTATGGATTGTACATCTTTATCGTTTTGTATGTAAAAGTTTTCCGGTGATTTAATTTGTGTAACATGTACTAAGAGCTCCTGCTGGCCGGTGAGATCCTTAGTCATGGTTAGGGAGCTGGCATTGTTCGAATTAGCAGCAGCAATATTATTTAAATTTCCATTAAGATTTATTTTCGTTTTTGATTTTCTATTTTTCTTCAGTTTCTTTTTTGTTTGCGGCGTAAACGGTGCTGTGGTATTTTCACTGGCATTCAAAGCAGATGCCATACTATTGGTCGTATCATTATTATACGAAGGTTGTGAATCATAAAAGGAATTATCAATCATAATTGATATTTTTGGATCTTTATAGCTGTATGCGATAGAGTTCTGTATATCAGAACGTAAATCACGTTTAATTTCAAAGCTGTAACGAACAAAATTGTATTAAAATTTTTTAAAAGAAATATTTGGAAAGAAAGTCATGTGACATACATAAAGGGATTTTGTCGTGGTTTGGTAATTTCTATTTGGCAAGGCATTTTTTGTATTTGCTGATCATATTTTGGCAATATGTGTCCCAAATAAATGTGGTTCTGGTCAGTATTACGAAATTGTTCCAAATTGTTGCGTATTAACTAAACAAAAGTAGATGAATTTTAAAAATATTCTAATTACAGAAATACATAGAGACATACATTTAACGATTCCTGTTGCTTAATTAGATGAGAATTTGCTTCACGTAAATTAAACTGAGCCTGTTGACACATGCCACTAAAAGTATCCATTATTTGTTTCTCTTCGTTTTGTAGAAAACTATGAAGTTGTAAAAAATGATTGGAAATGTCTTCCAACGTTTTCATGGCATGCTCTTCAAGTTGATTTTCAACGGCTTTAATTTCCTGCAATAAAAAAAAAATAAAAATAATTTAAAGTTAATTAATGGTTTCAGAATAAAGGAATAAATTCTCACACGGATTGGGAAATGATAAAGAGTTTGAAAACGAATAATCTATTAAGCGACTCTCCAGATATAGTCCGTTACATGACGGTCGTTAGAAGTTCTGAAAAAGTAACCTCATTTCTGCATAATAATGGAAATAACATAATTGATTGCCTTTTATTCTTTGACATTATATGGCTTATTTGAGTTTAAAATAAATTTCATTTTCTAAACTTTTTAGCTACCCACTCACTACTCATTGTATGTAATGCATAAGACGTTTTGCTTTTGCATGTGTAGACAAATGTATATGTAGCAGTTAAAAACCAGACAAAATACATTTTTTTTCAATGCGCTATTAGAATAACATTTTTATTGAATTGATCGTGTACGCATATTTGTACCTGCCCACTATTCAATAACGACATATTGACTCTAAAATACATAGAAAAATTGGATCATTTTATGCCAATTTAATTCAAGTATTTTCAAATATTGTGTACATTATAGAAAGATTTATTTGCGGTATACATGTTGACCTATTTATTTCATATTGTTTTTTTTTTAATTTTGAGAAAACAAAACGCAAACAATATATTTTAATATCATATCCAATAATATAAATGATTTTAGTTTATTTTTAAATGCCTATTGAATATAAATTTCGTTTCTGGAAAAAGCAATTTGATCTGCTACAATGAAATTTGTTTAATAAATCTGGTAATAAAAGCTTTTTCCATGAAAAACGAAAGAAAATATTTTCTACGTAACAATAAACTTGAGCCATAGATCTCTATTCTAAATATGTATGTTTGCAGATGATAGTAACTTTTGATATTAATATTCCTTAAACCGTAGACAATGCTTTTTGGGAGATTGAGATAAAAGACACACTCTCTCTCCTGCACTACAGGCAATCTGAAGCCTTCGCATAAGCTTAACTATAGCAAATGATGTTCGTTGTGTCATCTGTAGCTATGGGTGACGTAAACATTTTGACGAGTTCTAAAGCTGATCATAAAAATTGATGTCTTGAAGAAGCATATTTTTTAAAAAGTCTTTAGAAACATTCAAGTGTACTTTGCGTTCGCAAGACTGAGTGCTGGTTGTAAATAAAATATGTAAGTATTCCTAAGAGATAAAAATTGCACAAAATCCGTTGAGTACCATTTGAACAAGGCAAGATATAAAGAGAGAGTTCAATGAATGTACATATAGGGTCAGGAGTCAAGGCAAAATAAGTGAAACTGTGGTCAAGCTACGATTAGGGTCAATAATGAATGTTTTGTTGTGGGTTTATTTATTTACTATAAGCCGCTTGAAGTAGTCTAGTCTAGTAGGTAGCATGTTGGCTTATTAGACATCAAGTCCCAGGTCAGACATCTCCAACAAAACGAAATATGAAAACATTTTTCTTCGGCGACTTCGGAATTCTGGCAAAAGCTCTAAGAAAGAGTAAATAAAATTGCCACGAAAGAAAGTTTCTCAAAAATCTGACGTTCGAAGTTGACTCTAAACTGTAGGTCCCGCCATTTATGGACAAAAATTAACACACACAACATAAGTGGTGTGAGGAGGTGCAGGGTGTGAGGAACTGCAGGGTTGTAATGACTAGTTATGTATGTGTATGCATGGTTTGAATTGTCCACACGCGGCCAGTTTTGACTAACATGAAAGGAATAATGTTCAATGGGGACAAAAAGATCAACTAAAACACTTACTCTGTTAACATCAAATATGATGCTGAAAAAGTAGTGGTTTGCGTCTTGGATTTTTAAATTTGAATTTGTTTTCATATACATCAGAACATTATCCAAGTAAGATATGCTTTAAAGCAGCTGTCGCCAATGTTAACTAAACTAATTTATGGCATGAAACTTTTATTTCGGATAACAGAATTCAATTATTTTTACAAAATATATAATAATACCTGAGTCTATATGTATACACATAATGTAAAGAATATGGATTTAATTGCGGAAGTTTGATATTATCTGAAACAAAGTGTTTAATCTACATTTGATGGAAGTTGTTAATTAAATTAAAATTAATCATAAATATATACATATTTGTATACATACATACATACATAGATTTTTCTTAATTGTATCCTATTAAATTGTATTTTTTTTTTGGGTTACAAAAATAATATAGGGTAGGGGCAAGAGTTATAAATACAACAAAATATATTTTAAACTACAGTTTTAAATTAAATAACAAACCCAAAAATTTATGAATACGTTTGTAATAGATTACAACTTTTCTAAAAGTCCAAGACTTGACTTTATGGTAGGAGAGCTGGGGAAGCACTTGCTATATAATATTATTGCTGTACTAACACAAATTCCTAATGCTGCTGTGTACTATGTGTCAAGTCTTTAGACATACATAATTGGCCAATGCATCCCTTTAGCTAGGATTACGACCTAGTTTCTCACACCACATATGTGTGTGTGTGTTAATTTACTACATGAGTGGCGGGACACTTTAAAGTCGACTTCAAATTTTATTTAATGCCAAAGTTTTTGCCAGAAATCTGCTGAGAGGAAGTCGCCGAAGAAATATATTTTTGATACTTCGTTTTGTTGGAGATGTCTGACGTGGGGTTTCAATCGTGACATCACGGCTAATATGTAAGCCAACACACTATCTACTAGACTACAAGGATTTAACAAGCAGTATAAATCGCTTTAGGAAAGAAAGATATCATGACTTTACCTGGCACTTTAAATAGTGCAAATGTTTTATAAGAAATCTTGAGGAAATTAGTGTATCACCGTCATCCCATTGTATCTTCTGTACTATCATGCTTGTCGTATATCACATTTGCAGAAAATTACCAGAAAATTCTCTTTCTTCTTCATATTCTATGTATTTGTTTACGTTACCGCTGCGGAGAGCGGAGATTCTAAACTTAATTTTTTTAATTAAACAATTTAAATTTTCTGTTGAACTTAAGAGACGCTTTTCCCCTTATCCAATATTTTGGGTTAATTGACTTGATTTTAATTTTGGTTTATTTCATTGAGGTGATTTTGGTAAATCACTCTGTCAGCAAAGAACCAAATCCAACCAGCATACACATGAACACAATTAAACAACACATTAAACAACAGCAACAACAAAAACTGTTATGGTAATGAAAACAAACAAAGATTTTTTCATTCTTTTCTTTGTATTTATTTTCTTAAGCTAATGGTATTTAAAAATCACTTGAATCTCAGACTAATTATTGGAACCGATAGTGCTAAAAGGAAGTTTCAAAGAAAATGAGGTGTGTTACATTGTTGTGTTTGTGTGTGTGTGAAAAATACAACATAAGTAAGAACTTGTGAATAATTTTCTTTCATAATGATTTTTGTTATTGGAATTGTCACGGGAAAATTTTGAATTGTTCCATAATAAAAGAGGTATTGGTCGAATAAGAGGTTTTAAGCAGTTTGATTCAATTCAATTTTTATTACATTAGTTTAGGTTTGGTGGAGGACCCAGTTTGTTTCCTATAGGTTTAGGAGCAACTGTAACAACAGCTTTTAAACCATCAGTAACAAACAAAAAACAAAAGGAAAGTAAACATCAATCAACAGAATGTTCACTACTACTGTAGTACATCATTCTAGTTGAGTGTTCGATAAGTCTTCTTTTGATTTTTGTGTCGCATTTTGTTTTCTTAAATATTTTCTTTTGTTTTTTCTTGTTATTTTTCCCATTTAAATAAATTGTATATAAAATTGCATTGATCTTGCTTGCCTTTATTTAGCCTTCTTGCAAAACAACAACAACAACAACCACAACAACAACAAAATGATGAACACAAATTTAAAAACTCATCAAGCTGTGAACAAACAAGAAGCTGGGATGGGATGCTTTAGGTAACGTAACGAAATAAACTTTAAAAATTTATTCGTTTAGTAAATCATTGTTGACTTTTATGGTGACTAAATTAATAGGAAAACTGAAGACGAACAAAAAGTAACAACATGAGAGCGCTGGAACTTGGTGAATGGCCTTGTAACACAACTAAAAGATATGGAATCGCAAGCGAATTAAATCGGTTAACAAATGTCTTTAACCGCAAAACTTTTTTTTACTTTATAAGCAGAATTGAGAAGAAAAAAAAGAAAAAGAATTCTAAACAATTGAATTGATTACAGATTTCCTATACAAAATAAACGCAATGTCTAGGCTCAATTGGAGAAAAAGAATTTTAAAAACAATACTTCTTTGAATAATGTATGTATGTATGTATGTATTTCAGTTAGAAATTAATCACACAGCTTTTTCTTTATAGAAGAGGGAAAAATATGTATTTCAAGGTTAAATAAAAAAAAAAATAAAAATAAAATCAAGCAAAAGAAGACATGATTCCAATTGTTTAAAGTTTTTTTTAATTTCCTCACAGAATTATTTAAATATTAACGTTGTATGACAAACAAACGAAGATCTCAACACGTCATTGGTTCCGTCATCATCATTGTTAAGAAATGTTGAAATAATCACAATTGAATTATTAAGTAATTAGACTCAATAGAATATAATCATTGAGAGATTCAAATAAAAAATATAAAAAAAAAATATTTTTTTCCAAAATAATTGTAATTTCGATTTTCGAGTTTGTTGTTCAAGTCTTTTGTTTTTCTTCACTGCTATCCTCTGAACATTTTCACCGGCAAAGCTTTTCATATCCAAAAGCTTTAATCATATGAAGTTAATCAGGTTTTAACATACTTTGTAACCTATGGGAAGATTTGTTTAAATTTTTTTCTTTATTTTTTTTTAGGTATTGGCGCTGTCGTCGTGCCCTCAAATAGTTTTGACATTGTCAGATGTGGCAACCAGAACATTTTATTATTTAATTTCGAAATAAACCTTTAAAGTTTAGTTTTTCATTTGTGTGCAATTTAAAATTTTTTCAATTTGAAAAAAGATATCTTATGGGAACGTCTAGTGATTTATTAAACAACGCTTGAATTATTTGTGAGCTCAGAATCGGAAAAAAAGTTTTTCTTTACACGTGTCAAGAATCGAGTGTTTTGTTTATTTTTTTTAAAATGTTTTAATCGTCAGACATAAAAGGAAAGCCAAACAAGATTGTAAAATGAAAAATATTTTAAAACAGCTTTCTTTGGTGAGAAAAATAAATCAAACAAATACAAAAATTAAAATGTAAAACAAATATTTCTCTGTGAAACGAATCACTGCTTAGTTTCCCCTTTTTTGCAATAAAAGAGTTACAGCTTAATACATTGGTTACAACACTTCAGTTAGGATCAGGACATAGCTTCTCACACCACTTATGTTGTGTGTGCTAATTTTTATACATAAGACATAAAGTTAATTCCGAACGACAGATGTTTTGAGAAACTACTTTTTATGGCAATTTTTTTACACTCAGAGTTTTTATCAGAAATCTGCTGAGAGGAAGTCACCGAAGAAATATTTTTTCATATTTTCGTTTTGATGGAGATGGGTGACCTGGTGTTTCAACCGTGGCCTTACGTCTTATAAGCTAACAAATTATCTGTTAGACTACGGCAACTATAATAAGTCATGAAGTGTGATCCTGATAGGTTTTAAATCGAATTCAATTTTTAACTGTAAAAACGGATATGTATTCTTAAAGAATAAACTCCTAATCGATACCCGAAGGTAGCAAGAAATTCAAAAATTCTCAACGTAAACAAGCGTAATATTTTACAAAATATGGTTTTTTGCGGACAGGCTTTAATAGATTCAAAAGGATACTCTCTGCTACATTATTAACTATTGGCATGTGTTAATCTTGTTAAAAAGTTTGAAGAAATTATTTAAAAATTAAGGCTTTGAAAAAGTTTTTTTTTAAAATAATTGCATAAATTTCTTGACATTCAGTTTTTGATTGTACCTACAAATAAAGGAGTAAGCAATTATCAATAATTCGTGAGTGAAGACAATTTCATACAGTTCTTCGCCAATTTAGGTTTTTCCGAACCTTTTCCAAACATGCGGTTAGAGACTGACTTTTTTAATTGAACACAAACTATAAAAAATTTAATTAATTTTAATTTCTTATCTTCTTAGACTATCTATATTATTATAAACCGATCGTTAATTTGTTTTATTGTTTTTTTGTTTTCAATGTAATTAATTTCTATAATTGTGTGGGTAGCAGCTCCCTCTATAATAATCTGGTTACCTAAATTATAAACAAAGAATTTATCTTCTGCTACACTCCCATATACAATAAAATTTAATTGCTGTCTCAAAAAAAAAAAAAAAAAAAAAAAAAAAAAAAAAAAAAAAAAGAGTTTAAAAAATAATGGCATTAAAACAAATTATTTCGAATTTAACAATCATCATGTTAAATTTTTTTCGTTTTTAAGTAGTTTTTATTTTTTAAAGACTTCATATAATGATTGCTTTGTTGTTTTATTTTTTATTTGATGTTGTCATCATCGCCATCATCGCCATCATCACTTTCAAAAAATTGTATCGAATCAGCAGTGCTCTACATTTTATATGATCATCAAATGAACTCATGTGCCCAAAATTACAAAAAAAAAAAAAAAAAAAAAACAAGTTGAAGTTCTTAAAGTTGAAAATAATTGGCGAAAGGATGCTTAATAAAATTGTTATAGTATCGCCACGTTAGGTAAAATTACAATCAATTACAAAGTGTACTTGAACAACATTTTGGTTTCTTCTTTTTTTTTTTTAAGAGGGTACACTGTGCTTAGCAATCAATAATGATTTTGTTAAATCTATTACACTTGCGTTTAATGTTCCTTTTTTTGTATTTATTCATAAAAGTGATTGTAAACGAGAATTAAATGTATTAAATTTAATAGAAATAAAACAAAAAACAAAAAAAAAATATGTTAAGTACCCTTTACAATATATTTAACATGTTTTTTTTTGTTATTACAGATGCGAAGGTTTTTATTTCTTTATCTGTGGCGTCATAGATCTTACACAAAACAATCAAATTTTAATGATTTGAATTACAATTTGTTTCAATTAATGGTGATTATAATGCAAGTATAAGAACGGTAGTCCTCATCCGTTGAAGGATATCTTCCGTAGAGTCTTAGCTCTGTATAAACTAACTCTAACATTGTTATTTCTCTCAGCAGTCGACTTTAAACTGTAGATCCTGTCACTCATGTATAAAATTAACACACAGAACTTGGGTGGTGTGAGAAGCTAGATTGTAATCATACCTAAAGTGTTGTAATGACCGATTAAGTAAGTAAGTTTGAGTTCCAATATTGTGAAAGCTTGATACGATTACATACTAAATGATAATCTGAAGGGATAAGTTCCGGCTATATAATGAACATATCAAAGCTGACCCGTCAGCAAAGATGTGTATGCTCTGTTGTTGTTATAATTCTGACCGTTTCAGTTGCTTGCTTCAACTGAACTGTTGACAATAAAGTTCAGAATAAAAAGTTTGAGAGTCTCGTATTGAACTAGTAGTTAAACAATTGCTTTCCATTTTGGGCAGTGAATGGAAATTTGGTTTGTGAAGTGTTCCATCGTTAACTGATGTGATCGAGATTCTTCAAATGTTTGTTAATTGTTTGTGGACAAACGAATAGTTTGCTAGCAAAGTCTATGCTGTGTGCGGTCTCTCTTTTTTCTCATAATATCATCCCATGATTGGCCGGACAGAGCAAGGTGTGTCTTTAACATTTGAAAGGTCGAAAACGATGAAACATGCTGCAGTTATTCAGCATCAGAATCCTCACAAATTGTATCAGCAACCTGTGATCCATTTTTAAAGCTTTTAAGGCATCCAATGCTATTAGGACACAGCTCTTCACTCACTATTTATTGCACCCAAAATATAGAATTTTAAACATTTTATCATAAAAAAGGTTCCCCCTTAGAATAATTTAATTCACCCTTTAAATTCTGTAAAAGAATATTTTCGACAAAATTTGCAATGCTGTGCTGCCAATTGTACAAATAAAATATTACTTCTTATGGTAACGTGATTGTCCTTGGTTCGATATATCATTCTATTAAATATTTAAGAATCGAAAGGAACAATCGCAATCGTCAGTGATGTGTTTCTAATCAAATAAATGTTCATCAGTGTAATGCAAAATTTTAATAAAACGATTCGCTTGTCACATGCTATTTTTAAAAAATTTTTCAATGTTTTTTTTTTTTTCCTTAATGCTTCCATAAAATATGAAACTGCATTGATCTTGCTTGTCTACCTATATTTAGTCTTCTTGTAAAAACAAAAAGATGAAAAACAAAAACAAAAAAAAAAAAAACAAAAAAAAATTAAATTAAATTGGAAATTGAACACGAATTGTAAAAACTGATCAAGCTGTGAATGAACAAGAAACTGGGATGGGATGCTTTAAATAGTGAATTCAAAAACGCTGTTTAATTTGCACAATATTTACTGGCTTTTACGATGGTTAAACTAGTAGGGGAAGTAAAAAAAATAAAAATGAAAAACTTGATTACTAAACCGCAACGAATGACCTTGTAATGTAACAGTTAATGATGCACAATTGATATTAAATGATACTGATACATACATACATATATACGTACATGTCTTTAAACTCCAAAAAGTTCATCAGAAAATCGAAAACAAAAAATTGAAAAAAAAGAGGAAAAGCATAAATTAAAATCAAATCTAAGCCTTCTAAGCGATGAAATTACTACAATTAATTAATAACACCTTTCCATTTCTTTTTATCAGATGATTTATTAAAGAAATGGTTGTTAAAAATTTTTTATTTTCAAACTCTTTTACGGACACCTACAGACCTTAGCATCATAAGAATTCTTTCTAACAAACGAAAGACTTAAGGCACATACATAAATAAAAATATAATTTTATATGAGGGTGATGAGAAAGATTGACAATTGATTTGCGATGCCATTTTAAAAGCCTCATATTTTTAATACAGTGTCTGACAAAATTTTGTATATATATATATAGAACATAATTTAAGGGTAGCTAATATTCAAACGTTCATCTTAAAGGGCACAAGCATAATTTGTACACAAATTTGCAACAGTCCTCAACAAGTTTTTCGCAACTTTTATGACAATATTAGAAATTCATTGTCGGTACTTTAGAAAATATTCCTTAAGACTTGTAAACTTAAAACTTTAGTTTTTAAAATTTAAAGATTATATTCTATATGTCTACATACAATAACTAGTAGTAGTTTGTGTTAACAAACTTTCAACATTTTGTGGCATAATACATAAACGAAATGAAAATAATATATCATTAAATGTTCTGAAACTCTACTCTACACTACACTAACAAACAAATAATTTTTGGGGGCACGACTTCAACCATACATACATATGCATACATAGATAGGCAGACAGAAATAAATCTTCTCCAACAAATGACAACAACAATAACAATAACAATAACAAATTACAACAAAAACTTGTTTCAAAGCATCTTGTAAATAAAGCTTGTAGAAATCAAAAGCTTTGTGCCTGACAAAAATAAAAAAAAAATGCTGAATATGAAAACGAAAGACTTAAGACACAAACTGAAAAAATTAAGCGAATAAAAAAAAATTCAAAAATAATTGAAAAAAAGAAACAACTTGAACAGAAAACCAAAACTTTATGAGAAATAAACAAAAATTAACGAATTGCAAAAATAGCTAAAACAACAAAGTTTAGTAAGTCGTGGACTATTGAAGAATACAAATCCTAAAAGCGGGAAAATTTAATTTGAACGAGAAAATTTTATAAAAAAAAAAAATTATGATAAAAAAATAAATACAAATCTAAAATAAATAAATAAGAAGAAACAAAATGTAAAAAAAATTTTAAAATATATTTTTAATAATATATTGTATTACAAAAAAAAAAAAAAAAACTCTAAAACAAAACAGAATATAATTATTGATTTGAAAATCGTGCTTAAATACAACATATCTATCTATGGTGGCATATATTTGAAAACGATATTTTTTTCTGCACATTGTTTGTATGCTATAACTTGTTATTTAAATTTTTGTAGACGCCTTTTTGGATGGAGTATGAAATAAAACTATTTATAACCAATAACATTTTATTTGAAAAAAAAAAAAAAAATGAAAGAAACAATTTTGAAAACGTTTTAACAACGTTTACTTTAGAAAAATATCATATGTTTTGCGCTTAAAATTTTGATCTGTACCACTGATCATTGATCAAACGATTACAATTTTGATAAGACGATACATTGATATCGTATCGTATTTAAACCAAAGTTAGTTACTAATTAAAAAAAAAGACAAACAAAGGATTAAAAAACTACGTTTTTTTGTTTTTTTTTTCTTCGAAAATATTGAAATTTAAGTATGTCAACAAAGCATTTGAAAAAAATACAACTGAAGCATTCTGAATATGTTTCAAAGATTTTATCGTATTAGGAATGTTTTGTGCGGCTGATAAGCGAGTAATTTGATACTGATAAATAGCTCTGGTAAGGAAGAAAATGTTTGTAGATGATGGAGGTGTAGCTTCATAATTGTTATTGGAAAAATTAGCAGTCATACAAGCAGTGATTTCAAAATATCTAAGAAAATTGGTTATCGATTGAAATCTTAGAGATGCTAAGGATAGATTTTGAATGTGTGAAATGCTGCAGGAACATCATAAAAGAAAGTAATTAAATGTGTTGCAAAATGGAGGCCTTGCCGCAACCCGTAATTCAAGAAGTCTTATGAGACGTCTGGCAAAAACAACGCCAAAGTTGAAAGACTGTTATGTCCAAGTATGCTTTGAATTTTTAAGGACCGCTCCATAGTCTCTGTAGCCTAGTAGGTAGCGCTATCGTTTATTAGACGTGAGGCCACGATTCAAAAACCCAGGTCAGACATCTAGAACACAATGTAAAAGTAAATACAAAATGTGAGAGTAAATAAAATTGCCCCGAAAAGTTTCTCAAAAAACCTGTCTTTCGGAGTCGACTTTATACTGTAGGTCCTGACACTTATGAATAAAATTAACGCACACTACAGAAGAGATGTTAGCTAGATCGTGTTCTTGACTGAAGAGTTGTAATGACTAATTAAGTAAGTTAAGTAAGGAGCTTTCCATTTATTACGAGTAACTGATATCAGTTCAGACGATCACAGAGGAATTGTGTGGTTCATACCTTTGAAATAGCTGCAATATACGACCATACTTTAGATAGTTATATTCCAACGGAGAAACGCATGGACAAATGTTGTAAGTTTAGCTAAAATATAATTGTATTTAGAAAATAATGGTTGGGATATACTACCGTAACTATTCACGCCTATCAAGACTGTTTCTTTTCTGATCGATAACGTTTTACATAAGAACTGTTTCCCTTTTTGGCTTGCTTCGTTTTTGTATTGAAAAAATTAGCATCTCTCTTGGTGTTCTATGGGAAAAGCTCAATGACCATCAATAATTTATAATAAATTTGTTTAAAATTTATTTTTTTATTGTTTAATATGCAACGAGTTGTGAGGGTAGAGATACATACTGTTTTGTTCCATATGTCAGTAGAACGATATCTTTGAATAAATTTTAAACCCTTCAATGCAAGGAATTTAATTAAAAAAAAAATTAATAAAAAGTCAAACATAATTTAAATTATCGAAATATTAATAACAATAAAAATAATAAAATAATATACAAATTTCAAATAGATCTTGTGTATCTTCTATAAAAGAAGTTTACATTTAACCCCCCAGCAGTCTAAACAATATTTTTTGACTACAATGCTTGATGACGAAAATATTACAACTATTCTGCGGCACAATAATGCACAACGAAAGAGTAACAGAAACAAATACTTGCTGGTGGTTTACCAGTTGAACGTGACTATTAAAGTTTGAAAACACAATTTTGCCGAAAGACATTTTGCCACACAAAATTTTGGGTGTAAAACAGGAAATTTACAATTGGATATGAAAAAAAATTCATCTAAAGTGGTTGTAATTTCAGTATGTCGAGTAAGAGACAGCAAAAAAAAAAAAAAAAAAATAGACAAAAATAATTAAGACAATGGAAATATCAAATCAAGTAAATAATTTCAATAAATTGAAATAAAAATAAAAAAATTAAAAAAAAAACTAATAAAAACCGAAATTAAACTATTTAACCTTGTTAAATAGATTGAAAGTATGTTTGTTTGTTCAATTAATTGCTTTTTTTTTTTGTAAAGCGAAAGAAAATAGGTACAGAGAAAACGTTTAAAAACAAAAAGGTCATGCGTTAAATGAATAAAAAAGTAGATAAAAACATAAATAAATATCAAATACAATAAATATAAAATAAAAAAATATACGATAAATTTAATGCAATAATAGAATATTTAGATTATGCATGTGATGCCTTTTTGCATTGCGCATTTCAAATAAACAAGTTTTTAAAAATAAAATTAAATAAAAAAAATATTGAGAATGCAAAATTGCATTAGAAATAAATTAAAAATTTAAATTCAAAATACAGTGTATAACAAAAATAATAGATACACTACTTGTATATCTTACTCTACTACAATTGATTGCAATTTATCAGATACATATACGATTTTGACGTATTTTTACTACTCAAATATAAAGTTAGAGACCTTAAATGCCTTTTAATTTTATGATTTAATTTGCATGGTACTTTATTTATGCTTTCCTTTCTAACTCTCTCAAATATTACAGAAAGTGAAACGAAAAGATTTCGAAAAAAGGCACAATTTCTTTTATTTAGAATTGAAATTGAATTCGCAACACGGTATGGTGCAACAAACATATGATAATGAACTAAATAAATAGATTATGCCATATAACATAAGTCTCCGTAGGTTAGTAGGTATTGTATTGGCTTATTAGACGTGAGGCTTGTTTTCAAACCCTAGGTCAGACAAAATATAAAAAAATATTTCTTCGGTTACTTCCTCTTAACAGAGGATCATTAATAATCGTTCTTGCATTTTTGCATCCACACAAAGCATTGCTCATATCTTGAAATCATAGAAATATGTACAGAATAAGCTTCGGCTGATCATTTTTCTAAATTGAAAAACTAAAGTAAAACCACCTACATTTGTTAACACAATATTCTTTATTTTCGAAGAAAAATTTTTTTTAAAAAATAATCTAAAAACATGTCAGTATTATTTAAGCAATTCGTGCAAACCACTGTGCAACGATTCGCCCAATTATTTAAATTAACCGATCGCCTATTATGTAACAGGCAAAGAGAAGACTTTAAATAAAAACAGACACCACAGAAGACATCTGATTGCAATTTAAATATTTGTTAATAATTGAATTTAAATTTGTTATTATAACAGTTGTTATATGCTCTTATGTTTATGTATATGCATGTATAAAAATTCAATAAAAGTTGCTCATGTCCTTACTTAAGTTGTGTTTAAAACTGTACGTCATCAAATCACATAAAAACACAAATAAAAAATATCAAAAATAATTGTTGTTGTAATACGAAAAATTTCTATGAGTGTATGTATTATATTAATATAAGTGTTAGCATAGAAAATAAACAATAAAAACAACAATATACAATGAAAAATACATACATACATACATTCAAGTGAAAAATAAACTAACAACATTAAGTTGTTGTAATCGAAAACAAAATTATAAACAGATGACAACAACAAAAAAGTAAACAAAAAAAAAAAGAAAAAGAAAATCTATTCAATTTACCGTTTAAATCATACACCACCCGATCCAGCAGATAAACAGAAGATCAACACGAGCAGTTCAAAGCAGCAGACACAACATAACGAGGAAAATTATTTTTTCAATCTTACAAATATAGTAAAAATTATATAAAAAATAAATAAAATAAAATAAAATAAAAAAAGAAATATAAGTTACTTAATTTAACATTTAAAAATAAATACGAAGAAAATTTAAAAGATATAAATTAAAAAAAAAATTAAAAAACAAATTAAAGAAAAAATAACATTTTTTTAATGTATGCTGCTCATTGTAATTCATTTGAAATAATTTCCTTAAAAAAACTAAATTTGTTTTGTCTATTAAGAAATATTTCCTTTTATTAAATTGACGCCTGTTGAAGGGTGCTACAAATTTCAAGTTAATATGTTGCCCAGAATAAACTTAATGCTGTTCATAACATTTGGATTTCTTTTAATCTCTGGTAAGTTTTTGTTTTAAAAATAAAACAATTTTTTTTTGTAGAAAACATTACCAAAATAATTGCATTACGTGAGAGGGTAACGACCCGCTTTGAACATAAAAATTTGAAAAAATTTTGCGGCTTTCTAAATGAAAACTAAATTGGTTGATCACAATAAAAGGAAGGTGTGCACACCTATTTATCATTGTTTTTTATTTTAACTACATATATACTTAATGGGTTGACGGAAATGTCGTACAATATTACACTACTGAACGTTACGTAAACAGCAGCACAGATAACCAAATGACAAACCAAAAACTTTGGGTTACCAGATTGCCTGTTGCAATCGGTATTATCTTTCTTTGGAATCCAATCAAAATTCAATTCGCCTCATTATACGCAATATTCATTGGTCTAGTATCTGCAACACTCAAATTGTACACTAAAATAAGTACTTGGCGAAACAAATGAGAAGCTAATTTCAAGCAAGACTCTGTAACACCCCAATAATTAGTTTAATTTTCACTCGTTATGTGTTATACGTTCCAAATTTAATTGCTATATGCTCCCATAGATTTAATTAAACTTAAATTGTATTGGTATTAATTAAAATTCATTTAAATTGAAATCTATTTTTCTTAAAATTAAAACGAAATTTTTTAAAAATGTCTTGTAGCTACTGCGGATAGGTTAGGTTTGGTTATGAAATTATGCAAATTATGTAATATGCTTATTGGGGATAGCTTTTATATAAATTTCATAAACCGTGAATTACTTTTAGCTTCAAACGGAATGTACATATGTATACATATATACATACATATATAATTGGTCATTACAATCCTTCAGTCAGGATTACAAACTAGCTTCTGACACCACTTATGTTGTGTGTACTAATTTTATGCATAAGTGGTAGGAGACCTACAGTTTAAAATCGTCTCTGAACTTCTATTTACTCTCAGAATTTGTACCAGAAATCTGCTGAGAGAAAGTTGCCAAAGAAATATTTTTTAATATTTCGTTTTGATCGAGATGTCTGATCTGGTTTTGGAACCATCACCTCATGTCTATACAGAATCCATAAATTATTTGCGAATACTTCTGGTAAATAAACGTCATAACATTTATAAATTTTATTGCCCGTTTAGGACTCAATTAACTATTTATTAATACCAGTATTTAGCAGCTGACAAAAATAGACAAATGACTTGTAACTGTTTTTTTCTTAAAAATTTGTATGTCAACTATAATGAACTTTTTGAATCTATGTCTGTACGAGGTTTATTCAAAAAACCAACTCATCAATGCCACTTATCTCCTCTTGACGTAATCTCTGTAAAATTATAACGCTTATATCAATTTTTTTCTAATCCTTGAAACCTTTTCAAATAATTTTTAAGCAGAATTGGGTCCTTAGTTGTTGGCAGTTATTAGCCCTTTGCTTCATTCCACCGTTCCTGTAATATGTTTCACAATAATTGTTGGCGTTCGGCACTTTCCTCAGAAAAAACTGAATGACATAACATGAAGCACAGCACCATGTCGAAGTCACTAGCATTTTAGAAAAAATTCATCGTCCGTAAGATCAAGAGAAGCACTGAATTTAAGTTTTTTTACGTAATTAGAAACGAATAGAATATTTATTATTTATCCTTGTAAGGCATCTATAATTCAATAATAAAATGATTTCTTAAAACTTGATTTAGAAACGGAAAATACTCGATTAGACTGAGAAAATATATTCGAAATCTAACTGTTTCAGAGAAGAATTGCTTCCATCCTTAAAATATCAAAATCCCACTGGTCCAGAGTTTACAGCACTTTTAAAATAACAAGCAATATCAAGAGTTTTCATTTCATTTGAAACGTAACGCACATTTCCTCTTTTAATTACACGTGGCCTGTCTAATACCTTTTATTGCGGGAAAAATGTCAAATTCTGTTCATCCAACTATCATTTTATCAATATTAACAGGTTCCCACACATAATCGTTTCTGTCTCGAATCGATTTTTTCTGTCTCTATTTTTATTTTTATTTTTTTTTTTAACTACAATTACACAACTAATCAAACAATTAATGTTTCGTACGTTTGCTAACGTACGCGAGTGAACAATCGCGTTACACACGCCAGGCAAAATAGCCATTAGCAAGCAAACGACCTGCATGTGAATTTAAGTGGTGCCAACATTCGCCAGTTTTAAGCCATTAAATATTTTAAGTAGCCCCAAGTGTTCCTTGGCTTAAAGACACATACAGAGAAAAAAAAAAGAAAAAACTCCGACAAGAATAAAAATAAAACAGTGCAGCATTCATTTTCGGCAAAAAAAAAACTAAAACTTTAAACTTTTTCTCTTGGATTTACTTAGTGGGCACACCTTTCAAACTCTGATAACGAAGATTTATTTGAACGTTTGATTGAAAGTTATGTCTTTATTATAATGACTAAACGAAACAGTGATTTTCACCATTAATTAATAGGGACATGAGAGAAAATAAGCAATTGGATTCCAATTAGTGTTTAACGGCATAAAGTTTATGATTATAATCGCAATTTTTCTATACGAATGTAAGGGAGAAAATCTAAAATCTCGGCCATTTTATATTCGGTTAATACGATCCTAGTTGTACACTAGAAACTATATCCTCTGAGAAAATGTGTGCGTGGAGGAGAGGTTTTGCCAATTGAATCTTAGTTTTTGTCAAGATATGGTGCTGCATGATCACCTTTTGATGATAATTTGTTGTTGTTGTTATCATTTTATGTAAGAACAGGCATTTCCATGGGAATTTCTGAATGGATTATTCGTGGTTGGCTGATTACGTCTGGTTTGCATTGTAATTTCATACTTAGGCAATTTGCCTGCCGTATCAAGAAGGCAAATAGTTGCGAATGACTAGAGCTCTCCTAGCCGCATTACCATAGATTTAGAAGTAGAACGAAATTCTGTCTGCTGTTAAAACGATTGAGGAATACAGGCGGGTTTGTCTTCAGGACAGTCTTTAAAGATTTATTTCTAATATTAAATTCTAGGCTTTTAACCTAATGTTGTATTGTTATTAGAGCACTTGAATAAGATGCACTTTAATAAGATGCTATGTACCAATACTACGTACGCTTAGCAATCTGCTGCCCATGTATAAAATTGGTTTCTTCAAATGATAACATTGTTGGAACAAAAGGTAATTTTTACCAGGTTATTAGCAAACTTTAGGTCAGGTTCAGTTGCATATTTTCTCGCAAGTTTACCTTGCGAATTCACTCTAAGACCCTGTTGTCTACTGCAGTTGTACCCTCAAAATTTTATTTTTTTAATTCAGTTCTCCTTTAAAACTAACCAGTACTTCTGGCAGTTAGTCAGAAACATTTCAAAGGCAGTTTGATCCAAAAAACTACTTCTACCGCTATGTCTCTGTTCAGTCATCTTCAGATAAGAATTTGACACATAAAATTCTATATCGATTCTCCTTGCTTCTCAGCTCAACATAATTTAGATAGCCCATACGCCAAAAATAGACTTGATTACTACCCCAGCCTGAACATTTCATTCTTCTCATAGTCCTTGGATTAGATTAAGCAGTTTATGGACTGATTTTGACCAAATTTACCTTGTCACTAACTATTAGAAAAATTATAAAAATTGGCTGTGATGATAGAAGCTAAAGCTACGGCGTAGCACTTCAGAATTCACCAAAGAAAAAATAACTCTGCAAAAGCTTAATTTACCATTTAAACTAATTTCAATTACCAATCATTGCAAATACATTGTAAGTGTTCTTATTACAATTGCCGCAACTGTTCGTTTCTTTAAGAAATAAACAAATCTTCCCCATTTGTTAATAAAACGCTCTAATGCATAAGACACAATTTTTTTTTTTTTGTTTTTGTATCGAGAGAAAAAAAACAATAAAAACAATCACAATATATTTATACAACAACATTTTAAAAACTTGCAACATTATTTACCATCACTGCTTAAAATATTTGCATAAAATACAATAACAAAAACACAAAAACACTGTATACAAAGGTAAGGTAATCATCTATTGATGCACAAATACAATAACAAAATTATTACATTCGGCAAAGTGTGTTGTATGTAGTCAACTGTTGTTATTACCCGATTGCAAAGTATTGCGGATGCGCAACATTTACGTATCCGCTTGAAAAAATACACAAAATGTACCAGCAGAGACAGAGAGAAGACAGTCATACGAACGAACGGGTGGACAGACAGACACACGGACAGACACACGATGAACAAAGTAAATTACATGAATTGAATGCCATATTACGATTCTTTTTTTTATTTTTATTCTCTTCTATTTTTATGCTTTTCGAAAACGTTTTATTTTCTAATAAGATTCGAACTTTAAGACACATACACACACACACACTAACACACTTGTACATCTGGTAATGGGAATAAAATTGAAAGTCGCAGCATAAAAACAAAAATAAATAAAATGAAAAAAAATTTAATAATTCTGAATAAAAAAAAGGTGAACTGTGACTATGTTTGTCGTAAGTTTGAATATTAATTTTATAGGTGAACGATAGAAAAAAAAAGCGCACATTAATGACTCACAATTGTGAACGTATGATAGAAAAAAGCAAAATGCAAGGGAACCGGCATTTGTCTAGACTGGAAAAAAACTACAAGCAATTCTAATTGCATGGGAAATCTGATAAGATGACATAAAATAATGAATCAAATGAAGATTTCTTTTTTTGCTTTTTAATTAAAAATCTCGCAATTAATCAAAATGTATACATAATTACCTTTATCTTGTTACTTTGTAACTACAATTGCATAGGGAAGAAAATAATTCAATATTCTTATCTGTAAAGGCATATCATAAAAGATAATTTGTGGAAATCCAAATGAGCAGCATTTTCCCCTTTCAATCAATATGAAGCCTCTGCAATCTAGTAGGGAGGTATTGGCTTATTAGCTATGAGACCACGGTTCAAATCACAAGTCAGACATCTGCAACAAAACGAGTTCTGTCAAAAACTTTGAGAGTAAATCAAATTGCAATAAAAAAGTTTCTCAAAACAATTTGTTGTTCGGTGTCGACATTAAACTCTAGGTTCCGCCGTATATAAAATTAGCACACACAACATAAGCGCTGTGAAAAGCTTGGTTGTAATCCAGACTGAAGCGTTGTAATGATCAATTATGTACGTTTGTATGTATGTGTATAAACTCGAATAGAGGTTACAATGCTAGAACAGACACGTTAGAATAGTATTTCCATCATAATTTTGATATTTCAAAATTAATAAGACATTCTGGAAGTCTACTTACTTCTTTAATATAATAATGTCAGTAATACAACAATCAAATACAGTTTTACAAAGGACTATACTTTTAACACACAGGACCTCCTACAAAAAACCAAACCACCTGTTTAGCAGGCAAAACTTGATTAATTGAACTGAAAGAAAACATTGATATAAGAAGATACTTGAAGGCTATGTTTTGTTGCAGGACTTACATTCCTCAAAGGATCAAAACAAATAAAGAAAATTTTTTACAGTGTAGAATGAATAGTAAGTACTTAGGTAGCCTTAAAGCTGAAATTTAAATTAAATTTTGCGTTTGTTGTTGTCCTATATAATTGTGTTGAATTCTTAAAAGAACTTGTCTATAATTGACCTACGTAATATATAGTAAATTAAGCACGGAAACTTCTTAACAAAGTGCCAAACTTTAATGAAAATCGGAAAATTGGATTAGGTGTCCATGTCCATTTAGATAATAACCAACCCTAAGTTTGGATTCATTTACTATAAAGTATTTAAGTTAGAAATATTTACGGATGAACAATTTTTTTTTTACTTCAAAAAATACATCATATTGTAAGGTATTATATAGTCAGGTTTGACTGACTGTAAAAATTCTGAATTACTTTGCGTTGGAATATGTACGACTGACTATATTGCAAGTCAGTTTCAGTTACGCTTTAAAATTTTTGTATTCCATAAAAAAGAAGAATTTAGATTTAGACGAACTTGAACGAATGTAACTGTTATTGTTTTTTACTTACAGTTAAGCAGTTGCATAATAAACGTAAGTGAAATTTTATTGCCAACTGTGTGCAACTGTGTGTTTATTGTTATTAAACCATTACATGACTGTGTAAGTATATGATAGACTTCCTACATGTTTTCTGAAAAAATAAAAAACAAGTTTCGCAGTTGAATTTATTTTTAATAAGACGTAATAATAAAGATCCAAACAAAAAAAAATTGTGGAGTATTTAAGTGTGCCACATTAACCCAAAGGGTTAATAGTAGGCACAGACAGATTGTTTTAAAATTATAGTACAAATCTGTGTTGTCAGTGAATAGAAATCAAAGCAATTTCATTTGTTCAAACCGTTTTCATTTGGGTGGAGCTGCTTTAATTGGTTTGCATGTTCAACGGAAATCTTGCCAAAATATATAAAAATTAAGAATCACACAAAGAAATGAATATCAACGAAATATTTGCAGGTGTTTAACCTGATTTAAATGCTGGCAATACAAATAAAATCATTTTAAGACAGTTGAATGCAAAAAAAAAAAGAAAAAAACAGAAAAAAGAAAAAGAATAACGCAACGATTTGTTTTGTTTGACAGTCACAAATGGTAGTAGAGTACTTTACGCACTTGCGGTCGACATTAAAGACTTGCTAAATTGAAAATATTTTGGAAATTAAATTTAAAAATTCAAAATGTTTAACAACGACGTTGTTACTCTATGAAAACATGAGTTCCCAAGGCCATCACAAACAACCGAGTCAAGCCAATCTGAATTGAAATTTAAGCCAAGCCAATTGAATACAATTGAACGCATTCGTAGTAATAAAATAATTATGACCATTTCATATTGTGTTGTATGCCAACAGTTTGTAAGGCAAACGATATGATAAGTAAAGTATCATTTAATAGGCAACACAAATATCACAAACAAATATTATCTACCATAAGAATGTATTCAATAATGAATAAACGTGCACTTATAATTATGGCTTAAACAATAGATATTTACAGCAATTGTTTGTTTGTTGTCTATGTTTTACGACCATCAAATAATAATTTATGAATAATTCAATAAATTAAATGAATTAAATGAATAGATTTATAGGTTACATTCAAATAAATTATTTGAATATTGAAAAGTGAAGACTATTAAAAAAAATTATTTTGCAAAGAGACTTAGACATTGTGCGTAAAATTACGATAAAAGTTAATTGCAATTTATGAAGTAGGAGGAGGTGAAACTTGGACAAATATTTTGTACACTGACAAAATTTTTAAACATTTCCAAAAATTTAAACACAAAGTGACAGAGAAAATTGCAAAAAAAAATTCTTTGATAATTTTTTCGTGGTGTTTTATGTGGGATATCAAACTTGGACATTCCGTAAGTACGTAAAATTTAAGAACCCGCAATAGAGTGGTATTTTCTAAAATCCGATCAATTTTTAGAGCATTTCTATGAGCAAGAAATTATCGATAAAAGTTAGGAAGCTTAGCGCTGAAGTTTGTTCCAAATCAGTGATGCCAAAAGGTTATAAAAATGAAGAAAAACGGTTAAATTGTAAGTAAACAACTCATTATGAAAACAATTAATAAGAAGAGAAAGAAGGAAACATTTTCTATTACATTGGCAATAATTGAAGAACTACTGAAAGTAATTATAACGTGGTCACACATTTTCAACAAAACGAAAATTGATAACTAATCTTCTCAGCAGATTTCTGGCAAAAACTTTGAGAGTAAATAAAATTGCCATGAAAAAAGTTTTCTAAAAAAAAATCTATCATTCCTATTCGCCTTTAAACTATAGGTCCTGCCACTCATGTATAAAATTAACACAATACAACATAAGTGACATCAGAAGCTACATCATAATCCTGACTGAAGGGTTGTAATGACCAACTGCTTATTTTATTTTTTCAAGATGTTATATTCAATTCGATATATTCATGATCATTTCACAAATTGTGTCCATATTCAAATATTTCAATTGCTGATGAGCAATGATCATGTTACCTTTCAAATTTTCAAAATATTCAATTTTCGGTAAAAGGACTAATTAAATTAAAAAAATGTATTTAAAAACCATTAACAAATTTAATTTTGTTTGGATGTTACCTAACTGAGACCGAATTGTACCAGCATTATCAAATTTTTGGAGACAAATTCGTATAAAAGTTGAGACTAATTATTGAATGGTTTTTAACAAAAATTTTTTACTCATTAAAACATACTTACAAGTTATATTTGTGATGAACTATGATGTTTTTTTTTCTGTTTTAAAATATGTTGTACATATGCTTCTTGCAGTTTCATAAAAAGAAAATTTAAGTTTAAAAAGACAGACAACAGCGAATTGATTTGCTTCTTTTAAACTAATGATGCATAAACTAAAAATCTCTATGGTCAACCAATAACTAAAAGTGTCGATGATATTATGGAAGACATTGAGGAAAACCAATACACAAACAGCGTTAACTTTGCTAGGATTTTCGTCATCATACAGTCATGAAAGAGATATAGAAAGACTGGATGACGAAAACATCAAACAATTCATCAAATTGTTCATTATGAGCCTTTTAAACCTTGTCAAATGACTGATTCTAAATGCTACTGTAAAGTATTTCCTAAATCAAAGCAAGCAAGAAGTCTATTAAAATGACCAGTACTGCTTTAGAGAAAAATATGTTTTTTTCCACCGCGACAACGTCATATTCGAACTCTCCTATTTATGTACTATCGAAGAGGCCGACAGAACGTAATTAGAAGAGTTTTTCACTTCAAACACCATGGCAAAATTGTATCAAATAAAATGGCACAGTTTTGAATTAATTAAGGAAATGTAAGAAAAAAACTATTTCTTTTTGGTTCGAATTTTCATATTTCGTAATATTGTTTAAAAATTTTAATGAACATTGTTTTCTTTTAAAACTCTCTTTCTAAATACATTAAGAAATGCGATAAAATGCACGTTTTTAACATCGTCTTAAACAAGCGTTCCCAATTTTGCTAGTTTAATTAATTAATCTCTCATTCAATCGTGGTTAATTACGTGCTTAATTTAAAACCTATTTTTTTGTGTTTTCGTTTCCACTATATTTAGCCTTTACTTTAGTTTTAACCGCATAAGGTCGGACGGCCTACATTTTGCGTCTACGCTGACTGATTGCATTTCTGCATTGTATGTACTCGTAATGTTAACTTTCTTTTGAGTTGTAAAATATGCCGTTAATTTAACCACAATTAATGAGTTTTTCTTTTGCGTGTAATGTGCAAAATGTAAAAAAAAAAATAAATAAAAATCGATTACCGCACGCCATTATAAAATATTAAAAAACAACAGAGAAACAACAACAGAGATGTCTTAATTATTTTTTAACCCATTTCACTCAATTGACTATAATAAAACAGGAGCAAAAAAGAAAACAACAACAAAAACAAAAAAGAAATTAAAAAGAAAATACAAATAAATTATATAAACGTTTATGCGGTTGCATTAAGTGTACTCACAGGCAATCGCATTACAATGGCATGTTATTTGTTACTTATATTTGCAACTGTGAGTGCCATTAATGTACATACAATATAATATATGGGCATTGAAGTGTTTAATTATTCGTTAAACCAAATCGTAATTACATTTTTTTTAGATAAAAATCGAATATTTATCATAAAAATGTGTGTACAATTAAAAAAAAAGAAGGCTTTTAAATAAGTTATAATTAAATAATCATTACTTATGAATAATACTACAATATTATGGTAAGTCCCAAACGTAAATGATTGTGAATAAAGTTGATTTCGATGGGCAAGTTATTATTTCTATTCGAAAAGAAATATGCTATTCAGTCGACGTAATGTTAATATTTAAAATCAAGAGAATGTGATTCATTATTATTCACATCCTTTTCCTGCAATTGTGCGTACGCTCCATCTAATGTTAGCATACTGGCACCGTCTAATTTTCTTAACATTGGATTTCTTTTAGAACCATAAAGATAAGTGATGTTTAAACTCTTACTATGGATAAAATTTGCCCTAGTATTAAATGGAACACTCCAAAATGCTTGAATATTGATAGGCGACATATACTTTCCTGTCAATTCCTTAATGAAATTAATATCGCAATAAGCTTGTTTCAATCGCTTCTTTTATTTGCAGTACGCTTTATTTCACCATGCCTAAAACTTTTTATTCAATATTCGATCTGCCTTCTACATAATGTACGGGCTAGACTGCCAAAGCGTATCTATGAATGAGGTTTCCAGTTGGTGGTCTTTGTAGTAATATTACCCTGGTTTTCCATGTAAGTAAACACCACTTGTGATTAGAAATTCCTGTCTGAATTCGAATTCGTAGAATGGTTACCAGAGATATTTTTTCCTTTTCTTTCTGAATTTAAAAATTCGAAGAATATTATTTTTGAATACTTGAGATGCAGAATTCCAACATACGCTGACATAAAGCAATACAGTGGTATATTAAGTTTAATGTTAGTAACTAGTTGAGAGGAACACGCACGACGGCTTATGTGTAAACAACTGAAACGCAGTTATAATTTTATCAAATGCCTAGCCTAACCTGTCTATTCTAAACTTCATATAGAGAGTGAACTAACGGTTGTTATAATTGTGGGAACTAGATCTGGTCGAGTTCTGGGTGCGTTAATGCGTAGTATATCCTAGTTTTTTTCTGTGTTGCTCTTCAATCTTTCTGTTCAGCCCATATTAAACTTGTTCCGTGTATTCGAGGTCTTACAAACGCCCAGGCAATCCCCAGCTCATACTCGCATGTGGTATAGTGATGTCAAGGACAACTTTAAGTGGAAGAGTTAGTAGTACATACTCTTGTCTAAAATTACGAGATTTCTAAGAAGCACTTTAACACAATAATTTGACGGAATCAATGTTTGGGTTATTTTGTGGATTTATCAAAACATATTCATTTCCCAGCTCTCTCGGTTTCTCTTGGGCATCAAAATTGTAAGCAGTTTGCTTTGTTTTTGGGAAAACAACACCCTTTTTACTTATAAATTTTAGCCGTTTTAATTATATTGATGCCTCAATGAAATCGTTTGACAAACGCCCTTCCAATCTCCCAGACCCACAGCGTTACATATCTTTAGAAATGCTTGGGTTTCGTTATGTTTTAGCTGTAAATCGTAAACACGAATTAAGTTCATAAAATTCTTCAATATTCATTCATGTGGCACCGCATTATCGAGATTCTTTGGATATCCAAATGGTTCTTAAAGTGATTTATAACTAGGTGATGATGGATACCGAGCTCTCCAGATACGTACACTCTGCTTATGTGCCGAAGGTTTTAAATTTTTCTTCATGATTTCGTCGACTATTTGAGTGATTGGTTGAAACATTGTTAAACATCTCATAAAATGATATACCACCCTCACCTAACATTCGATTTTTATTCTTTTTAGTTTTTATTTTTCATATATTGCAACTATATCATAAGATAGTCCTCTTTTGTATTTATTCACTTTCATTGTCAAAATAAAGCCTTATCATCTTACATGATTGCCAGGGCCAATCATTACTGTCAACTTTTGAAAAATTAAATGCAAAAAAAAAACATGTCTTAACAATTTATTTTTTTTCTTGTGTGTAAAATGATACTTAATCAACATAAATTTAATGTATCATGGAGATTAAAAACACATTAATAATTATTAATCTTTAATCATCAATTTAATTTGGATAAAAAAAAACAAAAAAAAAAAAAAATAAAATACAAAATTAATGGTAAATTAAGATAGAAAAACCAACAAATACTTGTACTTGTGGTTAGACAGACAATAATGAGATTTTTCTACCTTGACATTTAAATATCAATGATTTGATTTTGAAAACAAATAACAACAACATCGACAACAACAATAATGTAATAAAAGTGGTAATAATAATGATTATAATTATAATTACATTAAACAAAATCAACAATCAATTTAAAAATACTATGTAAACAAATTAAGCGAAAATGGAACTGACATTTCGTTTACACAAGATCTCTG
The DNA here is from genome assembly GCA_005959815.1 of Sarcophaga bullata. Lineage (NCBI taxonomy): Eukaryota > Metazoa > Arthropoda > Insecta > Diptera > Sarcophagidae > Sarcophaga > Sarcophaga bullata. Next base: position 340,193 of record QOCX01000078.1, read on the forward strand.
TTATAAATTAAAGGTTAAAACAAATCACAATTAAATATCAGCCCTTTGATTAAATTATTAGCAGATAAATAAGAAAAGCAGAAGAGTTTTCTTAATACCGGTTTTAAATATAGAAGTGAGTGGTGTTTGGAAAGGTTGGACGCGTTTTCTTAATACGGGTTTTAAATTTAGAAGTGGGTGGTGTTTGGAAAGATTGGTGGAAGGCCAATGAATATGTCACAGTATGTATAGTGTTGTGATACTTCACCTCTTTTGCCAAATTGGAAGTGTTAGATGTGGTTGTCGTGTGATTTCAACAAAGCTGTGCCACTTACTCTACCCCACTCTATACCATGAACCTATATTGAGAGGCAAATTTGGTGAGTAATTAATCTCACGTTTTGAAGTCACCTATTATCCACCAAGATTTGAATCCCATTTGACTACTTTCTGTGGCGATTCATAAAGGTTTTTATGTATAGAGATAATCCTGCCACAATATTAGCCCGGAAGGACCTATTTCAGTTGCCGTTAGTGAGATACCACCAGAAATGATCAAAATAACATGCCAAAATTGAAGCTTACGGAAGGGACACTTCTTTATAACAAATAATCATTAAAAAAGCAAAGAACGGTTAATAATTTAATAGCACAAATAAATATTTCATTTACTTTTATAAATTTTCAGAACTTTTTGAAATCCAAACCCAAATAAATTTATAAAGAAAGAATACGAATTATAGTCGAATTGAAAACTAAATTCATCGTTTTTACAAATTTTTATAATTTAATTAACATACAAACGATTAAAAGTATTAACCTTTTGACACTATTATTGAAATAAAAAAAAAATTAATAATCCTATCGTACCTAATGACAAAATTAATGACGCAATTTTTGGCTCAATGATTCAAGAATATTTTATTTCTAAAGAAAAAATTAAAAAATGTAAATTTAAAAATCATTGTTCTTTATTATTCCACCTTAAAAATTTATTTAAATTTTGCAACTGAAATATTGTCACGATTTTTTTTTGTGTCTTCGTTTTGAAATTATTTTTGCAATTTAGTCATGTTAATTAGGTGTTAATGATATTTCGATGCGATGAACTTTTTTCTTGTTAACAAATTTGAGAAAAACATAATTTGTTGTAATTTTTAAGCAGCCACTTCACTATACACAATTAAAAAAAAAAATAAACAATAAAAAACTTTACCTTGGAGTGTTTTGTCATTTTATTTCATCAACGTCCTTTTAGAAAAATGCAGTATGTTTTTACTGTATAGCCATACTATGTACTCAACAATAAGTCTTGGCTTACCATCACACTGGGTTTTTATAAGGAAATCCATCAGTCAGGATTACAACCTACATTTTTCAGAAGTCTGAGAGGAAGTCACCGAAGGTACCCTAGCCTTACGTCTAATAAGCAAACACACTATTTTCTAGATTACGACGAATTCTCCACCTTCTTGTGTACAAAATTCAGCTTACTCAGGAGGCCAAATTAGCAGAACTTGGAAAGGGCCCTCAATTGGTTCATTGGGTAATGAAGCAAAGTAAAGTCGATGTTAACTTATTGGAAGAAAGATAATTTTTCCGATGAAGCGCCTTTCTCTGGCTCAGTGAGTGCACCAAATGGTTAAATTTGGAGCTCAGAAAATTTTTATGCAAACCATGAGAAACAAACGCGTTTACAATGAGCAACTCTCTGGTGCAGATGTTGTTCAGGCAGTGTGATTGGGAATTAATATTTTGAAGACGAAACTGAAATTGTTGTGACTGTGAACGATATTCGTTACAGCAACATGATTGCAGAGTTCTTGTGTTCTGGATTGTATGATATCTGTTTCGACGACATATGGTTTCATCAAGACGCTGCCACATGTCACAACCCGCGAAATTGTTGTCACTGTGAACGAGATTAATTGCAGCAACATGATCACATAGTTAGTTCTTGTGTTCTGGACCCTATGCGCAACTGCTAGCGATTTACGCAGTAATAATGCCCATAAAAATTTATCTCAAGAATTACTAATGTCAATTGGCTACCAAAAATCATTCAGTTGAATTAAATCTTTTGTGATTTTTTTTTTTTTTTTTTTTTGGAATTTTATGAAATTCCAAAAATCAGGAATATCTTTGTGAAGAAGTGATGGAGAAGTTAAAAAAAAATAAAATAAATTAAAATAGTAATGGTTTGTCATAAGAGCCGTGACGGCCTTTTGACGAACAATTTATTCAATACGAAAAGAAATAAATGATTAGAACCTATTTGCCAGAAAGAGAGAAACATTGTAGAATTTGAAAATCCAATGGTTCCAATGGTTTGTTAGTAGAAACACAAAGTAAAGATTTGAAGGCAAAAGCAATGGATTTCTTTTTACTATACCTTAAATAATAATAATGTGAAATTAAAAATTTAAAATTTATTTAAACATTAACACTCATTGGGAAATATTCAAGCATACTTCGTATAATACAATATTAAGCTTATTATATATGAATTTATCCTTGATAGTCACATTATCAGCATCACTACCCTTAAGCCTTAAGTTGTTAAATATTTTTGTTGACCTGACATTATTTTGTTAATTTTTTTTTCTTTTTTTTTTATACAATAAATTATTTTAATTCTTTTTTTTTTCATTTTTGTGAACATTTTGCCCTTGCCGAGTACATTTGTACGGCTGATGGATACTTTTTTCTGTGGTTATAAGCGAAGCAATCAACCAAAAGGATAAAAGAATAATTATTGTTTTTGTTTACTCCTTACGAATGGAACACGGATGGACAGACGGCCTTTATAATAAAGTGTTTATTTATTATATATTTTTTTGTTGTTGTTGCTACAACAACATTATGCATAATATTAATAATAAAAAAGAAAATAAGCTTTTAAATAGAAACGGCATACACAAACGGAGAACAGACGGATGTACGGATGGATGGATGAATGGATGGATGGAACGACAATCTCATTAATATCTTTGTGTATGATGATGCGATGCAATGTGATGCGATTAAAGAAGTTTTTAATTTTTTATTTTATACGAACAAAAATAAAGTCAGTACACAGCCAATTAAAGCGATGATTTTAAGTATTTTACCTTAATTTATGTGTATTTATGTTTATTAAATGCGTTAAAAACTCATTGAAAATGCATTCAGTTTCTGTTAAGAGTTGTTCTTTCATTTTTTTTTTTTTGTTGTTGTTGCAATTTTGGCTTTTTGCCGTGTGGAGATTGTGTAAATACATTCTCCGAAATGTTAATTGTTTATAAGTGTCGCATGAAGTCAACATATTTATTGTGTATTTCAAATTAATTATACGTTATTGGGTAAGGGCATATATGCAGAATCGTCGTCGAAAGACTTTTTTTTTTAGGAAATCGGAATCTGTAAACAAATATTGCCAAGCACAAGTGCAATACACACAATTTGTTTACCATAAATATCCAGTTGAAATACATTTCAGATTACATTTTTTACATTCTAAAATCATTTACTGAACAAATCACTTGTTGTAAAATTTTTATTTCCTCCACCTAACATTTTCTTTAAAGTACTTAAAGATTGAAGGTGTGAACTGCGCGACAATAAAAACTCAATATTGAGGGAAAAAAATTTTAATTTTTTTTTTTATAATTTTTTTGTCATATTTATGAGAAGGGGAATTTATTAAAAAATGGAGGAAAATTTAATTGTTGAATTTAAAAACAATTCACCTACGAAAAGCTGTTGTAAATGGTCTATTATTATTAATTAAATAATTACATCATTGTGGGGGCAAAATAACAAGTAAAAGAAAACAATTCATGTTTCAAAGAACAGTGAAACAAGAAAGAACAGTAAAGCTTGCGTAACCATATAAGATAAAACAAAAATTTCTTTAAATTTATCACTGTGTTTATTAATAACCTTCATCGTGAGCTAACTGAAAACAATTGTTTATTCTGGCATTGACTGGCTTTCTTTAATTATCTTTGAGTATGATTTATCGTGGTCGTGGTGCAATTGTTCTAAGGCTTGTTGGTACTATGTATACTCGACTTAACTGACGTACACCAAGATACTGCACGTTGTCAGTAGGTAAGTCTTCCAGGGTTGGAATGTGGTTCCTGCTGCTGTATATAATTCCATTTTGTTTTGAAATACTTGTCAACCAAACAAAATTTCCAAATTGGACAGAAAAGTCAGTAATCATCGTATGTTATCTTAAAAATGCGACCCAAAAATGTCACCGGACCACAAGCCGCAGTAAAGTCATCTTTTATGCTGCATTGCCAGCCCTTGAGCTGGTCTTGCATGATCTTCACACCAAATTTGGTATTCTGGTGTACCCATTATGTCAGAAATGTGTTTTGCCAGAGCTATGTGTTGAGTTAGTAGTGATTCCACACAAATATTCTTTAAATGTCTCAAACCAAACTCGTGTAAGAAGATTCTCTGATTCTCTACGCACCCTATTCTTCCTGCCTAACTGATTCCACTTGTCTTCACAATCTCGCATAAATTTCAAGTCATAAAAACTGACTGCACGGAACGCGCCCTGATTGTCAGCGAATAGATTTCTGAGCACAACCCGCGAGAAAGCTTTTTCCACTTAAGGGTTTAAATGAGGGGCTGAGTAGTAGCAAATCGACTACGATAGATTACGGATTATGAAGACAACATTTTACACTAAGAAAAACTGTTATGTAGTTAATGGACCGCCAGTTTTTCTTGTTTAAAGCCGATAACGGAAGACAAGTTAGTTGTGTAATTTTGGAAGATAATTTGCTGAAACTGATCTACCACCATCTAAAAGAGGTTTTTAGAGAGTTGCATCGCAATTCAGTTAAAGAAAGAATAATAAAATATTATTTAAAATTAACACTTCAATTTTATAATAAAAATAGTGCGTTACTTGGCAATAAAACATTATTTTTCAACATTAAGGAGGCGATGAACCTCAGTGATATAAAAAGAATCATTCGTTGCAAAAAATTTACGTTTAAACTCTGGGAACCTACAAGCGGTTCATAATAAATATTTAAATATTTATTGAAATTTAGAAATGATATAAAAATTTAATGTTTATTAACAGACTAAAGAGTATTCGTATACGGTGCTGCATTTAGTTAGTTATACGCATACAATTTTAGCGTTAAAAATGTTTGCACTTCCATGAAATACTACACAATAGTGTGTAGAAAATCGTAAATTCGATATTAAAATTTATGTACTTTTCGCCACATTACGTAACATACTTGCAACATTTATTTGTTAAAATTATTTATTTTTTTTCTTGCCGTATTTGTTTTTCCTCTTTTTAGCTTTTCTAAATAAAAAAGTTTTAAACGAATGAATGTGAAATAGTGTGTAAATACATTTCTACACATGTACACATGTATGTAAGTACAAATAAACAAATAAATAAAAAGAAATTTAATAGTATTTGTTATATGTATGTATGTATGCATGTACGTGTCTCTATTAAAACTTATGGACCCCCTTCTTAATTATAAATACTCACTTTATGTCGTACAAAAAGGAGAGAAAAAATTTTTCAAATTATTTTAATTACTTCGTTTTTAAAGAGGGACAAATATATATGTATGTATGTATGTATGTATGTATGTATGTAGAGACAATTAATGTACATGCAACATTGATAGATGACAACAAACAAAAGAAATAAATTCAAAATAATTTTTCTAATTTTTCATTTTGGTATTGTCACCCTGTCACTTTGTCACTTACTGGTTGTCTGTCTGCATGTCTGAAACCTATTGCAAGCGATTTATTTGTTATGCAGTTAAGTCACCGCATAATATTTTAGTATTTTCACAGCACTTTTGTTTTTGTTTTTTTTTTTTCATCCAAATAAGGATGTTTCTCACAGCGTGATTAGAAAATTTAATGAAAAACCTTAGCAAAGCTGAGATTAAAAAAAAAAGAATTCAAAATAACAAGTTCTTCGAAATAAACACCCAATGTGCTGAATTCGTATAGCAAATCAAATCCGAAGCTCTAGGGTCTCACACAAATTCACATGAGATTAACTTTATTGTTACGTTTTTAATTTTTGCAAAATGTTCACTTATTGCCGATTCAAAGATTACAATTAAAATAAAAGAAATTATTTGCTTTTGATCATTATCCCGTACTTATTTAAATTTGAAATAAATTCCATACTTCAATTGATAACACTGCGCTATCAATGTTATTCACGATTATTTTGTAACAAAGATTAAACTTTTCAGTGTTTCATACTACTGTGCTTTAATACAACTCTCGGTTATTTATCACAGACTCACTATCCATGGACTGACTGACTATACATCACCTTGTGATCTCCTTTTTTAGACTGGAAACACCACGATTATTGTTTTGTTCTCTTCTAATACATTCCTGCGTATTCGTTTGTGTAATTCTGTTTACCATACGATGTGTGTATTTTGTTGTTGTATCTGCTTTATGTAGGTAGCCTTTCTTAAGTAATTTCAAATGGTAATGTCACCATAGTCTAGTAGGTAGTGTGTTGGCAAATTAAACGCGAAACCACGGTTCAAACTTTAAGTCAGACGTCAACACGAAGATATGGAAAAATATTTCTTCGGTGACTTCCTCTCAGCAGATTTTGAGCAAAAACTCTGAGAGTAAAGAAAATTGCCATGCAAAGCTGCTCAAAAATACCCCAATTCGGAGCGACTTTGAACTGTAATCCGCCACTCATGTATGAAATTAAGAATACACACAACATAAGTGCCATTGTTACGTATCTTTGAATCGAAATTTTTGAAATGGTCTCGAGCATAGCATTCTTGTCCTTTGCTATACAAAAGTTAAGACATATTCTTGCTGGGTTTTCGCTATTTTAATAGTCAAATAATATGACATGATATCAACAAATAACAGTAAGTTCTAGAAACTACCTGACCTAAAATGAAATAAATGTATATGGACCGGAAGGTAAAGCTGCCAGTGAGTTATAGTACAATGCATGATGTGTAAACACTGTTATGCTATACCCCGGAAAGTTATAAATTTGTGGTAAAAGGATGTGCAATAAAATTAATAACGGAGTGTTATCGATAAAAGTGTGTTGTGAATTTAAATGAATACTTGAATCCACAGGAAAGATAAAAACGTAAATATTTCTTTACTCTTCGTTCAACATGCATGTTGGTAGCGTAATGATGATATTCGTAATATTTTAATATTTTAAAACTCTTACTCCAACAATCATGACCTTGAGATAAATTTTATTATTTTATATTTTCCCAGGCTTTGTCGTTATAGTATGTCAAAAGATGCAATTCTAATGCAGTGATTGAAAGTTGTTTAAAAAATAATCATCAGTTTACCAATAATATCGAATATAAAGTAACATCTTAACTAAAACAACAAAACAACAAAATATAAAGAAATAAATGAAAACCCCCAAAAAAATTAATAAAATGTTAAAAACAATGTTTTCATAAGAAAATCTACCAAATAACAGCAAAGAAAAAAAAAACAATTTTAATTTGTTTTAGAAAACAACAACAATTATTGCACAATCTTTTTTTTTACTAAGAAGACAGCAAACAGTATGTATGAGAAACGAGGTTGGTTGGCCTTGTAGAAAAAATAAAAAAAAAAGAAAATGAAATGAAACTTTAAAACAAATAACATTATAAACATTAAAAACATGCAACATGGTTGTTGGATGTTTAGGTTGCATGCAGCCGCATTTTATTTCTTCGGAAGAATGAATCACTAAGAAGGTTTTTTTATTTTCTCATTACAAGCGACTTAGACTTAACAACATAGTCTTTTCAAAATATAATTCCTGAAAACAATATTCATTTGAAAACTTATTATGTATTTAACACTATGGATGTCATGTTTTTTATTAATCGAAAGGGTGGGCCGTTTAGTGAGTTAATATTTTAATTTTGAATTTATCTTTTAAATCAACAAAACGAAATAAAAATTTCGCAATAAAGTTTTCAATTTGCTCAATATACTTTGACACTCTACTTAATCAGCGGTTTTGAAGGCTGTCCCAATAGAAAATAGAGGATCAGTGACAAGGACAACTCTTCAGCCAGGAGATTACGGCCTAGCTTCTCACACCACTTATGTCGTGTGTGTTAATTGTATACATGAGTGGCTTCGTTATTACAAATAAACCAAATACTGACATAATCCACAAGAACTTAAACTTTTGGTTCACACTAGAACTGAAATAACAAGTTGCTTACAATTATCACCTCAACGGCAAAGCCATATTGCATTTTAGCAAAACTATAATCGAATTGAGAATACTAAGCTGGTTCCATACCCTTTTTTCCAGCTAATACTTTAGAATACTGATAGTCTTGTTATCTTTAATCCGAACTTTCCTAGTGTTTTCAAAAGACTGGAAAAAAAGCAATTAACAGCACTGTAACTGAAATTGAAGTATGGATTGACTGACATATTTCCATTACAGTGTGGAAGTGAAGGCACGTGCAGGAAAGAAGAGTAACATTTCCGGCTAAGGATAGATACAGTCCTTAGCACAACGTTTACAAATCATATTTTCTGACTTTATTCCAGTATCACTTAGCTACTAGAGTCTCTATAGCTTCTTAGAAGATCTTTTTTCAGAGAATATCGCGATCTGGGCTTTAATTCAATTCGTATTACAACGAGGAGCCACTGCATGAGTGCGGTACTAAGTAGTACTGAATTTAAGTCTAAAGGATTACACTTTGTGCACCAAGTTTAAACTTATTTCTAAGCCTATGCATACAACATCTACTATAATACTAAGACCTCTCACCTTTTTATTTTTTCAAAAACTGAATTAATGATTAGCTGGACGATAATATTTCGTTTACACTGTAATGAAATATATTTAACAGAAAATTCTTCAAAAAACAATAAAACCAGCTGAAATCTCTGTCTGGGACAGGGTCATTAATGATTTTTCATCACCCTTTATTATTATATTATTAACAGTACAACAGATGGTGTTATAAGTTTTGAAAACATTGTTTTAGTTGTTGTTGTTGTTGCAATATTTGTGTCGTTGACAATTACAAAATTTAAATGCAATACACAAAAATTTATATTTTATTCACATTAACGATGATGTAATTTGTCTTTTTCAAACAATTTAAAGCTTCTGTGGAGCAGAGTTTTTAATTTTTTTTTTAACTTTAAAACTTAAAATTACGTTTATTTTTTTTTTTTTTGCATTTCATCTTAATGATTGTTGACCTTGTTAAATTTATTTATTTTTTTTTTCATTGTTTTCTTAAAAAATACTGGCAAGTAAAATAAAATAAAATTCTCATTATATTCGTGTATGGATTGTCTGTCCATCCTGTATATGCGTTTTGCGTTTACGAGATCATGAAATCTCGTGGATATATTGGCTTCCCTCTGTTATTAAGACCCAAAGCGGAATTATTATTTTTTTTCTTAAATATTTAATTATAGAGCGACCAAAAATAATTCATACAGATTTGACAGGCACTGCTGCTGCTGCTGCTGCTGCTAATTGACAAGTCCATGAAATATTTGTTGATTTTAAATCACGGAAGCTTATATTTAATAATAACAATAATTTTAATAACACATAGTAATTTAATGTTAAACTTTGACCTTTCTGTTTCCTGTTACGTGGGAATATGTTAAAACTTTACTCATCATATTATTGGAAATATATGATGGGAGTTTCTTTGTTGTGTGTTGATTTTTGTGATGCACTAAGAAAGGGCAATTCATTGGGTTTCCAAGCGAATCTTATAATCAAAATGAAGACCATAACGACATTGGTTAGATTGATATTATTATGCACGGAATTATCTAGAGCTCAGAGAATATCTGCGAATATCTTCTATTCCAACAAAGAAATGAGTTCTATCAAGATCATTATAAAAAGATTATGGCAACTGGACATATTGGAATTTACAGTTGTTATGACTCAAGAGTTCTGCAAGAGTTCTCTTAATTATCTTAACGATTTAATATCTACAATAACTTTGTAAGTTTGATTGATTATTGATTCCGTTAACTGATATGTCCAATTCGACTGTGGCACATAAATAAGGCGAATTTAATCGATAACGTGGATTATGCTGACTTTGAGGGACTGTGGCTTAGCGGCTTATTCACATACATTTGCGATTTAAGAAAATCCCACAAGAAAAAGTCGTACCGGGCCAGTTGAGATCATGTCATCAAATCGCTCGTGCAGAATTGCCTTTCTAGCATGTGTAGCATGTAATGACGCCTTGTTACAATCACATGTCGTTGAGGTCCACATCATTCAATTTAGGCTACAAGAAGTTCGACTTTAAGTAAAGGTCTTCAACGAAGCCCTAAAAAAAACCGATGACGTCACCAATTCAAAATGGACATTAAATAGTGACTTTTTCAGGATGCATTAAACGCTCTTGGATCTCATGTGAATTCGTATGGTCTCGAATTCAATAATTTTGTTTGTTTATCTAGAAATGGGCGTCATCGCTAAACATGGTTTTTCAATGAACATTAGAATCAATTGTCAACTGCTCTAGAGCCTATTGAGTAGTATGTAGTTTACATTCAGTTCCTGGGTCTGTTGAATTTTGTACGGGTGTAGGCCCACCTCGCAACGCAAAATTTTTCAAGTTTTAAACTGTGAAATGCCTAGTTCTTGTAAGCAACATGAGATTTACTGTCACAGATTATCCTGTACACTTTCACGGTCAACTGCGATGTTATCGTTAGATCTTACGTTTTGTCGACGCATGGAAGTTGGTTAATCGTTTACTGAATCAGTGGACTCGGTTCTATTCACCACATTACATTGTGCATAGTCCTTTCGATTATGTGAACAGAACGCTCATTTTCATAAAACAATTGCTTTACTTGAAGGACTTACTAAATCCATGGTGACTTTAAGAAATAGACTGAATAAACGACTACTATCACTAGCACAAAAGTACTAGCTTCAACAGGATGACCGTTATCAACTGTCAAAGTTCGAAAGTACCCAAAATGCAGTCTTGAAATATATTCTGAGAACTAGTACAGCTGACAGCTTAACATATGACTCATACTGTAATGCTATAAAGTTGTTACGGATGAAATATTAGTTGAAAATCAAATTAAACGACCAATAATTGCAACTAGTTTGTTAGGATTCCAGATTATAAAAGAAAAAATCAGCATTACATATGAATTTCTTTTTTCACATTTCAATTTCTATGATTAAAATTTTAGTTACATTTGGCACCCATACTCTGCCAATGTTCGACAACCATCATTACAATGCATATTACCCACTTAAATTGAAGCAATTTGTGGTGTGTTTAAAGGTGTGTTCTGCGGTTGGTTGGATGGTGGTCGACGGTTGAGTGAATTAATGAACACAGATGGATGGGGCTCAATGTACATGTTAATGCGCGAAAATATCTACAATTTGCAATTTTTTAATTGCATTTAATCTTGACATTAATGCGTGCAAACAAATCGTGAATTGTATGTGTGAAAAGTAAAAAAAAAAAAAAAAATGCTAATCATTTACATATTTTTTAAGAGTTTATTTTTTTTTGTTGAGAATAGATTACAACATAATTTCTTAGTGATGACAAGTATTTCAGTGCAAAAATTTTTAGAGTCAAATAAAATAAAATCAGAAAATATATAAAAGTTAAATAAATGAACAGAATAAGGTTCTAGAAGTTGCCATATCGACAGCAAATGTAATGTAAACAGATAGGAAGGTAACTGTTCCAGTCTATATTTCTATATTTGAACACTGACTTACAATATTCGTTACTGATTACTAGAGCATTTTTTTTTTAACAATTTTCTAACAAATTTCGTTTCTTGTCCAACGTATATCTTTCAGATTGTAGAGAATCGACACGCAGCAAACGAGCCAAAAGAGTACGAGCACCAGAACCAGTGCATTTTGAGCCGGAACCACATCAAGATTTGGAAAGTGATGACAGTGGCAGTCAAGAGAAGGATTTACCTGAAATACCAACAAATTTTCTAAGTCCTTCAGTGAGAGAATATTTAGAATTGGGAAAATCAATACCAGGTAAGAACCAATCGCCTTAGCGGTTTCCATTAAGAAAAGAAATCTCCTCAGGATGAATTTCAAATGTAAATATTGAATATTGTACTGACCAAGTTTTTCTCCTCTTGTATTTTGGTGGTCCTTAAACAGAAGATAAATGTTATTTTCGTTGTTGGTGCATGCAATATGCAGCAGCATATTTGGTGGAAAGAAGGGGAAACAAATACTGAAAAAAGTTCATGAACTAAAAAAAACGTAGGTACATGAATGCGATTCAATAATAATTAAGCTTTAAAATGACCCCCAAAGGCAAACGGAATATTGTTTTGAATCCGTTTAATTCCTTGTCCATGCTATATACGCAGAGCGAGTGAAAAACAAAATGACGATAGGAAATTTAGTCAATTTAGTAATAAGATATGAGAGGCAAATCGGCTTTAGAGACCTTAGCAGTTTTAACTTGTAAACAAGCGTGTTCTTAAGAATGATTTGATGAGGTTTGTTGATGATGTCTGTCGGCAATTCTGTTGTCTGATTCGGATTTAACATGAACTTGGTTTACGTAAAATTGTCAACTGAAGAACTGGAACCTAAAATTTCTCAGCACTATGAGAATCTATTATACTCAATAGAACCAGAAGTGTGCCTTCATTAACAAATGCTCGTTCATTTTCTTAGCTTTTAATGCCGGTAGTTTAACAGAATCTTAATTTCTTGGATTCAAAACTATTTTGCAGACAATATTTTCCACTGGGCAGGCAGGCAATGGTTTTTTGAAGCTACAATTGTTGTCTGTTGACCATGTTAGTGTTGATGTCAACAACATTGGCAAAAGAAAATTGTCTTTTTTGCCTTTGGATTGCAAATTTGGCGCAGGTTTTTTTTTTCCTCGTCGCAATATCTGCAAAAGCAATTTTAATGCTGATTTTTTCCAATGCAACAGAAACAGAAACAGCAGGTTCAAATCAATTCTTTTTCATTTGAACATTTCCCAGTAAATAAAAATGCATTTTTGCAACCATTCCTTAGCCAAGCGTTTACCCTATGTTTTCTTTTTAAAATGTTTTTTTTGTTTTTGGTTGCCTTCGACAAAATATGACTAAAAATAAATATTTTTTACGAGCGAATTTGAAGTGCATTCACTCGTAAATTCATTTATTAATAGACTTCCAATGCAAACCAAACAAATGGGCCGCGACAGGCAACAGGCAACAGGCGCAATCAAAGTAGCAGTGTTGTGTGCACAGGATATAAAGAAGGATGACAATAAATGTGGAGTATCGACCAGCAGTGGCAGCACTAGCATGATTTGATTATTTCTTTGTTCACTTTAAGTTTTTTGTAATCTCTAGAGGGAAAGTAGGGATAGCCAAAGAGAGATACATTTTGAGAAATTTGGTCGCCCTCTTTTTTTTTTTGGTAGGTTTTGGTTTTTGCTTTTGTTTTTGCTTTTGGTCAAATTACGTGAATTTTGCACAATCCAAATGCATTTGACACTTTTATGCAGCATCATCACAAACAACAACAGCAACAAATTGGAGTTTATTAGTATGTACGACTGATGGTTTATTATTTTATTTTTATTTCCGCTAGCAAAACCAATTATGGTCAACTTGGTTGGTAAGTGAAGAGAAAAATGTATGAGTTTGGGTTTGGCACATGTTACGTGAAGTGTGTATTGAAATATTGAAACAAATATTTACTGCTCTGTTTCTGTTTCTTTTCTTTTTTTTTAATTTTAAAACAAATCTTTTAAACTGAATTTTCTTTTATTTCTTTGCCTCACTTAGGACGTCCGGGTGTTGATTATCCCATACTGTCGGCCATACCCTATACAAATTTTTATTGTGATGAACAACCATATCCAGGATTTTTTGCCGATATGGAGACCAGATGCCAGGGTAAGTAATTCATATGTTTAAACATAAAATGTTAAAATATGTTTATAAATGTTTTTATACTAAAAGATTATAATTTTTTTTTTCTATAATTCACTTTTTTAGGTTGGCACTATTGTGATATCGATGGCCGTCAAGCATCGTTCCTTTGCCCGAATGGTACACAATTTTCTCAAGCCGTTTTCGTTTGTGACTGGTGGTTTAATGTACGCTGTGATCTCTCACCACGTTTGTATGCTATTAATGCGCGTTTATATCAACGTCCGAAAGTGAATCCAACACGACCACATCGTATTATCACAAAAGAATTGGTTGATGATATTTTTAATTGATTTAATTAAAACAAAAGTGAAGCAACAACAAACATGCAGTGTAAATAATTAAGAATATTTTATGTATTATTATTATTATTTCTTGTTTTTTTTTTTTATAATAAAATTTTAATTTAAAGATTTTTATTTTTTTTTGTAAAGAAACGTGCTAATGAGTTGTCTATTTTAGGTTATAAGAATTTAATTATTTCAATTAAATCAATTGTATTATTTTGGTACTTTAATAAATTTAACTTAATAATTAATTAAAATTGTGACATTCAAAGTAAAATTTATATTTTTTCGTTTTCTCTTTGTAAATAAATTTTCATTAAATTTATATTTTCGTAAAATTTCGTTTGAATTAAAATATAATAATATTGTCTTAATTATACATTTGTATTCTATACTTAAGAGATATAAAATAAATTTATTAGAAATAAAAATTGTGTAGCATTTCCTTTTGTATCAAAATAAAAAATAAATTGTTTAAGCGACAAAACATTAGTAAAGTTTAATAACATAAAAAAAGATAAAGGAGATGGGGAGGTAATAGAAAACTAGATGTTAAAGTAATTTGATATAGCATTGTAGAATTAAGAAAAAAAAAATAATTTCGACAGAAGGTAAACAATTTGTCATTTTGGTTGCTTAGAATGTTAAAAAATTAAAAGACTTTGCTCTTCTTCCAAAGCAAGAAAATTCATAGAAATTAGAGACAATTTGCAAAGTTTTTTTTATCACCACTAATACAACAACTCAAAACATTTACTCAGAGGCCGTTGTGTCTAGGCATGACAGATAACAACTGCATAGCCACTTCTATAGTATGCCGATTACCGGCATAAAATTTAATTCTAATATACACAAATGAAATTCAATGTGGCCTAATACCAATATTATAAAAAAAACGTCGTTTAAATGAACGGAAGATAGTAACTTTCCGTCGGAAATTTTAGGGATTGTTAATGTCACGTAACTAGTTGGAAACAGATACCAAATAGCTTAAAAAGGCGAGACGGACACATAGGCTATTAGGTCACATATGACCTGGAAGTAGTGAGTGTCCTTATATTGGATTATCGAATTAGATTATGTTGAGTACCTGGTTATTGTGACGTTACTGGCAAGGGAGTTGCAACAAAGGAGTTGACAAGATTATGTCCAACGTTTGAAGGCACTCACCAATAATCTTACAGCAGATATAGATCAGACAATGGGGTCGCATGAGCCTTATGAACAGCACAGAGCCCTTTAGACACAAAACTAATATTAAACTTGAGTACGAAAGTGCATTTACCCTTTAAATACAGAATCTGCAGATGGAATTGAATTATTTGTGATTTATGTAGGCTATGTCAAGAGCCAAAAGAAAAAGGAGATCATATTTTATGTCACAGATACATAGGCAGAAATTGTATGAATAGATAATCAATTTGTTGTGGCACGCGTAATCCTGAAGAATTGTAAAATTAATGATCTACTAGGATTTGTGAACAGGTTTGAGTGTTTATATAGAACATTATTTATCTTCGGAACATAATCTAATCTTTGTGCGTGATGAAGGACATATATCTTTTCGTTTTTTCCTATATTTTCTTTTTCTTTCTTCACTTTGCACACATCTCCTCGATGTCAACATCTGATTCTTATTTTTGTTCGACAATATTTTTTTTTTTTAATATTTATCAAATTTCAGATCAGTTAGCTGCCATACATCATTATCTAATTTAATTTCAATAAAATTTTGAGTATAACAATATTGAGAATGAGTACAAATATTAACAGAAATATTTTAAATTTTTATTTAAAATGAACGAACCACAAGTTATGTTAATGTCCCAATAAATTTTATTGCAATTGTTGACAGTATAGGGTTAAAGCTCATTACTTATAGGCTCCCTAAAGCATGCCATACATTTTACATATGCAAGAAGTATTTGAGTTTGTGTGTATATTCAGGCCTAAAATTCACAAAATACAATCGAATCTATTGATAAAAATATCTTATGAATTTCATTTAATAAAAAAAAAATGTTTTTAAGATACTAAAATAATAAATTTAAGAGAAAACGATAAAAGAGGAAAGAAACATTTGAAATCATATCGTGTTTTTAAGATAAATTTTCCAATTGTTGTTTGTAAATGTGCATAACAGAAAATAATTTTGATGTTTGAAATAAACATTCGTCTTAATGACCCGCATGAGGCTCAATGGTCTAGGGGTATGATTCTCGCTTTGGGTGCGAGAGGTCCCGGGTTCAAATCCGGTTGAGCCCATTGATTTTTCCATTATTTTTTTATTTTTAATTTTTTATTATTTTTTTATTTTTTTTATTTTTTTATTAGTTTTATTTTTTTATTTATTTATTTTTTATTTATTTATTTTTTTTATTTATTTATTTTTTTTTTTATTTTTATTTTTTATAAATAATTTTTTATATATAATTTTTATATATAATTTTTATATATATTTTTTATATATATTTATTATATTTATTTTTTAGATATCTTTTTTTATATATTTTCTATATAAGTTTTCCACTATACATATTTTTTATAGTTTTAATATATTTTTAAATTTTTTTTTATTTATTTTTTAAATTATTGATTTTTATAAATCTTTATACTATTATTCTTTATTTGCTTATTATATAGTTTTTTTTTATTTTTTTCTTATTAATTATATTTTTTATTTCTGATTCCTTCTTCTATATTTTAAATTTTTTTTTGTTACAATATTTCTTTATTTTTTAAATCAAATATTAAATTTTTATTATTGTGCTTATTCATTCGTATTACCTTTTATTTTATATTTTTATTTCATAAATTTTTATTTTCTTTAATTATTATTTTTTTAATTTTTAGTTTTATTTTCTTTAACATTTGTTTTTATACTTTAGTTTTATTAATTATAATTTTTTTTATATTGTAATATTTTTTTATACTGTTATTGATTGATTATTTTAATTCTTTATATTTGAAAATCTATTTTTTTATTCTCAATATTATTTATAATTTTTTTATATATTCATTCTTTATATTTTGATTTCACATTATTTATATTTTATTATTTTTTATTTTAATACACTGTTTACTTTCATTTCTTATATTTTTAATTCTTGCATTTTGTTTTTACTTTTTATGAGTTTTATTATTTTCTTATATGTTTTTTATTTATAATTTTATTCTTAATAATTTTTTATCT
The DNA here is from genome assembly GCA_005959815.1 of Sarcophaga bullata. Lineage (NCBI taxonomy): Eukaryota > Metazoa > Arthropoda > Insecta > Diptera > Sarcophagidae > Sarcophaga > Sarcophaga bullata. The sequence goes on from QOCX01000078.1 coordinate 357,623, forward strand.
TTACATTGGTACTTTCTATTCTTTATATTTTTATATTTTATATTTTTCTTTATTATATTTTCATTGTTTAAATTATAATTTTATTCGTTGTATTTTTATTTGTTGTCTCTAATAATTTTCTTTTTTTTAATTTAATTTTTTATATTTTATATTCTTCTTTATCTGCTGTAAGGTTTTATTTTCTATAACTTTTATTTTATTTATTATTTCATTATAATTTATCATTTATACATTTATTATTATATTTTTTTGTATTTATTTTATTATATTTCGCTTATTTATTTTTGTATCTTAAACTTTCTGTTTTTATTTTTCATGTGTTTATAATTTAAATAATATTTTACAAATTATTTGATTTATTTATAGATCAGCAATGCTTAAATCTTCATCGCGATGCCTAATGCTTAGGAGGGACGAGGACGGAATTCCTGGCCCAATTCCTGGACTTTTATGCGAAATTTACTTTCTTGCTATCATAGACTATGAATCAAAGAACGCCAAGCAACCAATTTTTTCACCTAGCATTGGGTAACTCTTGTTTTTAACATTTAGGATAGGAATACATAATTCACTTTTGTTTTCGATAAAAAAAATTACTTTTAAATTAAAACTAAAATTAAATTAAAAAGTTTTAATTGAAAACGTATTGTTTTTCAATTTTTAAAAACAATAAAATTACAAGATCATGCTCCAATTATATAAATACATACATTAAACATACAGATTGTATATGAAAACAAATATTTGGCATGCCAACACATAAGAGGCTCAATGGTCTAGGGGTATGATTCTCGCTTTGGGTGCGAGAGGTCCCGGGTTCAAATCCCGGTTGAGCCCGATCACCTTTTTTTTCATTGTTATAATAAGTGGTTAATAAAAAAAAAAAAAAAATATTAACTCTTGAGAAAATATTTGAAAGCAATACAAAGATAACACCGTTATGAATTATTAGAAAAACATTTTTGATTTCATTGTTTAAAAAAGAAAATAAATTTATTTCCTTTCAAATACAATGTTGTTAACAAAAGACAATTGTGTCTAATTTGTAGTAACAATAAAAAAAAAAAAAAAAAAAAAAAAAAAAAAAAAAAAAAATTCTGTGGTCAAAGCCACAATTTGATGCACAAACTGAAAATGACCTCTGCTGGGGATGTATCTTTAGTAACGCCCTCAGTATGATGGTTGATAGTTGTTGAAACGGAATGAATTCATTTGTTGGGTGGTTTAAGATGGCTGTTTAAATATTTATTATGATTTGCAACAACAACATCAAAGACAACAATAGAATGATTAACTACATAGTAAAACCATTTTATTGTTAATAACAGTTTACATATGGCATTCATATTCATTTTTATGTTTTTTTTTTTTAGGCAAAGCGCCTTTTATCTTCATGTTAATAACAGATTTTAAAGAAAATTTGTAAAGAAACTTGTAATTAAAATATAAAAACGGCAAAAAAAAAAAATAAAATAATATATTGGATAATAAAAATACTCCCAACGAAAATGATTAAGAAGAATTAAGTGCGTCGTAAACCTGTGTAGTTAAAGCGTGGAACGAATTTTCAATACAACAGTTTGGTAAAATATTTTGACTGTTCAATGGATGTATGACTTGAAAATGCCTGATATATGCCACATTTTTCACCTTTATTGTGAAATATTGGTTCCAATATTAATTTATTAAAAATATCGGCCATCGTTCGCTAAGATATTTCCTCTTTATTAAAATGGATTTCTGGCTACCCATTTTGGGAAGCTAAAGTGAAGCAATTTCCAGTGAGAGCATTTAAGCCGATGGTAAACAATTAAAATCAAACGTGGCGGCAAGAGCTGAATTACGCTGGTACTGCAACATGAAGACGTGCGATATTGCAGTAGAATATGCTAGGCGTGTTTGGCGAAATACTTGTTTCTATAAAACAAAACTTTGGCTCATAAAAAATAGAATCGTTCTTGTAACAACATGATACAGAATATGACCTTGGCTCCATAGTTATTTGGATTTGGCGTTGATTTGGCTGCTTAGTCATTCTATACATACATGATATTTGCCTTGCTCCCTGCAGAACTCTCTTAATTATTAACATTAAGATTCCGTAGTGGTCGGCTCGAAATGATGGAATACTGGTTATACCCCAAAAATAGCAAAAAGTTATCAATCAAAATGATACATATTTGGTCCAATAAAACTCGATTCAAATATGAGAAAAAGGGTTTACCTATCTAGTACGTTTAAACGTTGAAAATATCTTTATAATTAACAAAGTTGTACTATGTCTATCATGAGTTGTTCTGTTATTTTTTGGTGATAAAGCTCCTTAGAGTTTGGTAAAAAAATTTTTAAATAAATATACAGACTTACCGATATAAAAAATAAATTCTCTATTTAGTCTTACCTGTAAATAAAAATAAAATAAATTCATTAAAGTTTACATTCACAATCTGTTTTCCTTATATAAAAATTAAGAAAATAAAATGAAACATGTTGTTAATCACCAGTTTCAAATGTCTAAGAGGAGGACACGGAAGTTTATTCTGAGAAAAAATCGCTTTCATTCTGTGAAATCAAAATTCTAATTTTCTTAAGACAGAATTGCTAGATAAATAGGTTGGCAAAGGGACGAAAAAGAACGTGGTATTTATGTTCAGTATGAGGAAAAAGAGATGTTAATCAAATAATTTTGCAATAGGTTGTCCAACGGCAGACAATATGATGTAAAAAACAGTTTGTTTCATACTTTAGTCATGCATAATGAAGCACTCAGTCACCCCTACGCAATTATCGATCTAAATTCGAAGCAAAATACGTTCTCTACACTGACACTGGGACTTTGATTTTAACCTATATTTGTTTAACGTTAAATAACCTACAATGACAGAAATATTGGAATATCTGAAATTCAAAGGAAACTGTTTCTGGTCCATAAAACTTGTTTGAAGATGTTTTTGACATGCTATGTCAATGATACTGTGAATAAAATTCAAAAATCGAAACTAAATTTTTCAAACACATAAAACATGGGCGTGGTTCTTAATGTAATACCGTGTATCTTGCTTTTCTAAGCAAAAAAAAATATATCAACAATCATAACACACATACATACATAAAACACAAAAAAAAGTAAGGAGTGCTATTGATCTTTTCCACATGACCATACCACCACTCCAAAAACAACACAATACGCCATACAATTTAAATATTTTCCATAGAAAATTAAACAACATTTTCACAAGAGAATCATGTGCAGCAGAACCATAAATAAAATTGAAAAACCAAACGTTTGTTTAAAATGCAAATTATCATCCAGGTTCTATTTTATGCATGAGCTTACAAACAAGTTTCCCTTTTTTCTATTTAATTTTTAACCTTTAGTTAAAAATAAAACATAACAACAACAACAAACATTTATTCTGTACTTCTTGTTTTTTTCGTTATCGATAAATATTAATAGTTGTCAACAGCAGAAGGAAGGTAAAAGAAAAAACGAAATTAACGTGCAACACAAATAGAGTGGCAGGAAAAGAAGCGATAAAGAAAAACAAATTGTTGCAAGTATTTATAACTGAAAAAAAAAAAAAAAAACGTTTGGGGAAAAAAAGAACAGCAAATCAGTTCTACAAAATCAAAGGCTTTTTTCTTGTGGCAGTTGCAAGCATGTATGTATGTATGTAGTTTGTTGTTCTACTACTTTTGCTTTTTTATTTTTTAATAATTTATTTATTTTTTTTTTATAATAAATATTATATTATGGCCTGAGAAACAAACGCCTTTGAGGCCATAATAAATTGATTTCAATTTGTTGCATTTGCTATTTCAACAAAATTGTGGGAAAAATCAATTGATTTTTTTCCAATGTTTTCATATCCATGTTCTAATAATATATACATAACATACATATAAAAAAGAAATACTGAAAACAGAAGCTTCTGAACGAGGGACAGCACTGAAATCCCAGCCAGCTTTTAAATACAGAAATTTTGACAAAAAAATTTAATTTAAAACTGCCAACAAATAATGTTTCTAACAAGAATGGGCCATATTTCCGTAGTGGTATGGAATGTCATTCCATTTTTATTTTGATTTTATGACTTAAAATTCTTAATTTTCCTTTTAAGGATACCTCAGAGGTTCTCAAATGTGTTTAGGTCCGGAGATTGAGACGTCGAATAGAAACCGTAATTTCACTAATTTCAAGTTATTTTTTAATAATTATCCTGCATAAATTCTTACTTCAGTGGCAATTCCTCTTTTTTTTCAAATTTTAAAATGAGATTGAGAGATTATTATTGTGAATTCATTACAATCGTATTTAAATTGTAAGTAAATAAAAATGGAAAAATAATAATAAAAAGTAAGAAAAATCATGCAGTTTATAAGAAAATTTGTCAATGACTTTTTAACGAAAGAAATATGATTAAAATGTTGTATGACTATTAAAAAAAAAAAAAATTAATCTGTGCACATAAATTATAAAATAATAATAAAAGAAAAACGAAAGTCTCACTAAATGCGGTGCATGACTGAAATAAAGAAAATATTAAGAATTATTTTATTTACTTATATTTACATTCGATACTTTAAATTATAAATTATTATTACAATTCGATAGCAAAACACAGTATAGATGCAGTAGATAGAGAGCATAGGTAATGGATTAAATAGCAAGTGATTTTCATAAACATGTGTAAAGTTTTGTTATGTAAATTTGGACTTACATCAGGGGTTACCAAAATTTTTTTGTTTGTGTATTAGTAAGTAAGAGAGAAAACAAACTGAGAGAATTTATTTATGTACTGTCAGAGAAAAATGTTAGTAATATACGCTAATTTGATTTTCATTTCATCAACATGCATAAAGTGAATTATGAAATGTTTTTGGATATTTATTAGGAGCTACTTTTGGTTCATAAATTTCCTCACCTACTAATAAAAAAAAAAAGAATTATTCCATGTCTACAAAAAATCTATTCCCTTTCCTTATCATTTAAATGTCACTTAAGAACATATAAGGCATTGCATTTTAATAAAAGCATTTTCGAAATATTTTATATTTAAAATATTTTTTGAGTGTAAACCTGCAAAAAATGTCATAGCATAGGCTAACATCTGCACTCGTCGCAGTCTGATCGACGACTAAATAAAACAGCGTAAGCAGCAATGTGTGTGAATTCTCTCTGCACAATTGTGCTACGAAATGGTAATCCCTGACCTACTTACTTAACTAAACCGAAAAATACAATATGAGTACTGCAACTTGAGTTGGGGTTAAAGAAATAATCCAACCAAATCCTTTATCCTTGAAAAAAAAATTTTTTTAAACCTTTCAAAGCAAACTTCGCAACAATTTATTAAATTCTGCACCATAACAGAACCGAGAAGTTGCTTTAAATTGTGTTATAGGCCAGGGAGTTCTTACAGAAGTGATTATTTTACAATACTTTACGTTTATCAATTTATTTGATACCCAGACCTAAATCTCACATTAAGATTATTAAAACTAAACAACTGAGTTCCATATTGACACATAGACATTAAAAACATCACGAAAGAACGCGGGAGAAGATGATATATCACTGATAATCAGTCTTCACAGTAGAACTAATTTAATTCAATGCCCCTCTCCTCTTCTCAGCGCCTCTAGAAAGTCAAAGTATTGGATCCAACATTCTTGACCAACTTAGACAACCTGGTGTAAACTTCAACCTTTAGGGAAGTAGCAATGTCTGTAAGTATGGAATAAATATCACAACCATATTCCAATAACTTGAGCTAGTAACGAGGCCTGTGTGATTATTAATTATTTCGGTCCGAAAGAAACATTTTCGAAATACAATGCTTTACAGCGTAAGATTCGACAGCATTTTCTTTTGAACCGCAGTCCAATGAAATCTCCTTGATCCATATAACAGCGCTCGTTCTGTTTTAGTATCGTTTTAAATATCGTGGGTTTTGAAGAAGAATTAAGGGGAATCAAGCGAATATTACTCAAATTCTGTATCCATTCCTAGTACCTTAGTTTCTTTGCAGATATAATCTAGGTGTCGTATTTACGCTATGTTGTTACGCATGTCATGTATTGCAGGCATTAGCATAAATCAAATAGTCTTTGGCATAGGATATAATGGACACTTTAAAAAGCAAACAATAGACAAAAAAGAAAACGTAAATGCAAATGAAAATCATTAGGGGCCAGCAGAGCTCTACCTGCAAAATAATAATTACACTCACTAGGCAATGGAGATGAGTGTCACATTAGCAAACATCAGCAGCATTAATTTTGTATTGCTTGTTGCACATCAACTACTTTACCAACTGCCACAACTTATGAATAAAAAATTGCTAACAAAAAGGAAAGTAAGACAGGTGCAACCAAAATAATAGCAGTCCATTTTGACAGCAATTTCACGTGAAAGTACTCTCAACCTAATGACTCTTATACATACAATAGCTTTCATCTCGTTCAAGTGTAAATTAAGTATTTATATCTCATTGTCATTGTCATTTGAAGAAAGTTTATGAAAGTAAGAAAGTTTAAAACGATTTGTATATCCTCGACAAAGAACATCGCGGCTTGTAGGAAATGTTAGAAGTACTTGTAGAATCATTAGGAATAGAGAACTCACATCGATAACAGAAAACCAGTTAAATTTGTGAACTTTCCAACTTTCGATGTCCACAAAAAATGCTTTTTCAGTGAAAATAAGTGAGCAATTAATGGTGAAAACGTAAACTGTATAAGCTTCTTTGCCCCCCTGCGTTATCAATTTGAATCACTTCAAATGGAAAAGAAAGAAAAACTAGAATTTAAATTCATTTTAAATAAACAATCAAAATTTGTTATAATTTCCAACACACAACACATTTTGCAAATGTGTCTTGTTCATCCTCAGATCAGAAACAATAGCTAGCTCTACCTACCTTGTCTGCCACTGCAATCGATATTTTTTTTTAATTCAGTTTAAAATACGTAATAAACGTACGAGTAAAATGTATGCATTACGTACTATTTATACGGCACTTAAATCATCTCTTATTTGATTATTTAATGATGATGAGGGAGTATGTGTGTGTGTGATACTATGAAATAAAACCCGAAAATGTATGACGGGCTTCTTATGTTTCCCATTCAACAAACACACACACACACTCACTCTCTCTCTCTCTCTCTGTCTCTCTCTCCGTCTCCATTGTATGTTTTACTTCATCTTTAGAGTAAATTAATTAATTCTCTGACATGTTTGTATCGTACAATAACAAACGAAATTCCGAAAAAAAAATCGTATTCCAATGCATTTCACACCTTCCCAGTCGTGTGAAATTTGTGCCTCAAAGTGCATCAGCAGCGGCAGCAACTATTGGTCCATGTGGCAACATGCAACATGCATATGTATGTATGGAACACAAGTGATTATGTTTGATTTTAATGATGTTCCACAGCATGATAGAATTATGAACTGAATTTAGGAGGATTTTTAAAATGTAAATTGAAAACCATTTTCAAGCAAAAAACATTTTATGCTGGAATATTATATGAGACGTGGTTAAAAGGAAGATACTCAGGTCGTAATCCTGATTGAAGGTTGGTAATGACCATGTAATGTATGTGGTTAAAAGGCAAACCAATATTTCTTCGTGGTGAAAAAAACGATGCATACCTTTCTAGAAACCGAAAATATTGAAATCGAGTAACCTCTTTTTCAATTGCCCAAAAAAAAAAACTTTTGAAACCATTTGAATACAGCGCGATGTGCATGTGTCCCTCGTTGTGTGTCCTAAACGATTTAAATAAGCAACAATTGCTATTGCCTCACCAATGCAATTAATTCTTACTGAAAGCGGATGATGACTAGTGATAAGAGGAGCTAAACTGACGCAAGTCTAATGTCGGTTAGAACGGTTTAGATGTCCAGAACTTGTGGCCCATATTGATGATTTGATTGAGGAAGTATATTCCAGGAAAGTGATGCTTTAAATTAAAAAAGTCCTCATTGAACTTGAGTACTTACAGCTAAGTAAAGTTCCAGTCAACAAACTTCTTTAATCAGATTAATTTAGGAATACAAAACGCTTTCTTTCTTTTTTTGAAGTCTATTTTTCTATCTTTCTTAATGACTTTCTCTCTTTTCAAATTTCATCTACTCTTTTACAAAGGTCAACAACATTTCACATTCATATTCCTTTGACCACTGGAAAAGCACTTTAGAGTACAGAATCAAACGGATATTATAAGGAAAGTGTGAATGCGACTCAATACGATTATAAGGCTAATCTCCATTATTCCATCTTAATAAAATTCCATACGAGAACCATTCTAATTCGACTAAATCCCATCAAACACCCCAGGCAATGAAAAGCATAAACTGAAGTTTGTGTACTAATTTATTGACTGAATTGGTGTTGAACAAAGTCTTTCTTTAGTTTCTCCTAAAGGATCAAATAAGTTTTAAAATTTTTTTAGGTAAACATTCTCTATTTGCCTATATCCTTCACTATTCTCTCTCTCTCTCGCTCTCTCTCTTCTAAGAAGAATTCACAATAGGTCTTTTCAACATCTGGGTATTGTATTGTCGTAATGTCAAGTACACTTCCTTAAATCTTACCTAACCTAGGTGAAAAAAGTTGTACAAAATCGAAAATCGGTTATTGAAATGTCCTAAACATCCCGATATTAAAGCCGGAAATACTAGATCTTTACAAGTTCCATATGGACCGACGTAACAATCATATGTAAGCATAAGCGTTAACGTAATATAAACTCATCAATCACCACCTACTGTTTAGTTTAGAGTATAAAAACTTTGAAGTTTTTACACAATTTTGAACAAAATGTTACAACAGCATTTTAACAAAAACAACAACATAAAAATTATTATAATAGTTTTTCAATATTATACTAAAAACAAGGGATTTAAAAGAATTCTTTCTTAAAATAATAATTAAATGAATACAGATTGAGTGTAATTGCAAAAGTTATCTAATGATCGGAAAACTATTGTAAAAAGTTAAAATCCTTGTGTTTCCAATGACTATTTATTGTTTTATATCCATAAAAGAGTATAAATTTGAGGGAGAAATTGTTCAAGGTATTAAACTTAACTCTGATGAGTGTCAAAGATGAGAAAAAGCATTCGCTCAAGTGAGTTATATTTGAGAGGAAATATCAATAATTTCTTATATACATCACTTGCTAAAAAAACAGTCTTTCTTTGGTCGCCCTGATTCTCATCGTGAAATAGTATAGTGATAAAAGAATATTACTCGAAAGCAATCCTAGCATTAACTCCCCGGATCCATAGCGTTCTTATCAGATACGAAAGCATGTTTAACCTAAATTGCTTAAATTGCTTCCACTATATCGCCATACTAAACGCATATTAAAAGTCCAGTGTAGGGCACAGTTTTTGTTTTATTATCTTAACTCTCAATCGCCTTTCTAGCCATGTACTTAAAACGCTGGATTGCATAAAACACCGTTTTTGATCTTCTCGAATCCACAATGGGTATGTTACCACAATTTTGGCTTTTAAATCTCTGCTTTAACCACACGTATGTATGTATGTATGTATATAGTCTATATATAGAAATAATTGTTATTAAACAATAATAGCACAACAACAACAAAAAAAAAAATCCAAAAACAAAAAATCAAATTTATGTTTGCAAGTCTTTTTGTTTTTATTTTATCAGCCAACCAGCCAGCCAGCCAGCAAACTGAAGTCAGTCAGTAAGTCAGCATGATTTACTTGAAAGTATGAAAAGGAAACTGAAAATATTACAATCAATGAATGAATGAATGACTGAATCGAACGTATAATTTTTAATGCCGCACGAACATTGTGTACAAAAGTTTTAAGCGTTAATTGTTGCAACGTATGAAGAAAACAAAATTAAATTCAATTGCTTCGTTTTGTTTAAATTGTTAAACAGAAAAATTAAAAAAATTAAACACCAAAAATCAAAAATTTAACAAATAAATCGAAATAACCATCGGACGCTGTTGGAAATTGGTTAAAAATTTTCAATAAAAATGTGAAAGGAAAATATTGGATTTGAAAAAAAAAACAAAAAACAACAAAAAACAAAAAACAAAATATTTCGCATGTATTCAACAATTTAAACCACAACTTAAACAAATAATGTAAGAAATTAATAACAAACAAATAAACAATAAGTTTGTAAAATTGTAATTGTAAAACAACAACAACAAAAAAAAAATACTCGATTAGTAACCAAAAAGTTGAAATAGGTCAAAACACAAAAGCCATGAAGGTGGCTTTGGCTAAAAAAAACCGCAACTAAAGATGACAAGGAGATCAGGATTTATTTTCTTGTTCATAACAATTTAAAAGTACAAGACAGGTGACTTATGAAATGAACTGTGACAGTCTCAATAAAAACAATCTTAAACAAGTTGAACACTGGCATGACCGAATAAAAAGAAAACTTGAAAAATTATTACGAAATATTATTAGTTACTCAGGGACGAACCATTGTTAATCTGACATGGCATCAGGAAAATAAAGGAATTGTATCATCCTCCTTTATTTAATTTCAAACTAAACTTTGTGGTAATGAAAGATATTATGTAAGGCAAGGGTGTTTTTTTTTAGACAAAATGGTTTTTACGCGTTCACGACTGCGCGTACCAGCGGTGGCCTGCACTGCCCCATCGGGTGACGTGTATTGCTCCAAAACAGCTGCCATCCGATACAGCGAAAAGCATTCTGCGCAGCCGCCAGTAGGGGACAACCTTGAATTTAAGCGCCGGTGTGAACTTGTTAAGGAGGTTTTACCCAATGGCGTAAATGGCCTGTATCGTTGCTGTATAATAATGATTAACCCACACCAGCAGCCGGTAGACCCGTCAGACTTTTTTGTAATTGTGGTTGCTAATACAAACTTGAATTAATTTGTTTTCATCGATGTGGAATCACAACTTAATCAATCCAAGTGTAAAACAGGAGATAAACGTGGATCACTGACAACAATAGCAAACAAAGCGATTCTATATACATACTCGTACATATGTACGTATAACTAAACAGAAAGCAATTCTATATTATTTGGATAATACGAGCAATTTGTCCCAAACTCCCGTATAATTGTTAAAAACTTTGTATACACCTGATACGAGGAGCGTTTCATTACAACATCTTCAATCTTTCCCAGTCCAATATCAAGCGAAAACAAGAGGGCTGTGGTGTATTTCGTAAAATCGATATTGAATCCAGTTACTATGAATTACGCTTCTACTTTCAAATTCATAAATTCACAAATAGGTGTTGATATATTGTTTCAATAAGACAACCCCACACATATCTTACGACATGCAGTGTAAACTATAAACGATACAGGAAAAGGCGCAAGTAACTGGATGAGTAGCAAATATTAACAAAACCAAATCGCTGTGAACTAATTACAACCAAGATCGAGAATTCTTTATCCAAAGTCAGGAATGGAATAATGACAGTTATCTGGGTTGTTTTATATAGGTATTCTTGGGAAGGGTATTCAGTTGCTATATTCGATCGGATCACTGGCGCAAAGAATATACATCCGTACAACCAAAAATAGCTCTGAAAAGTAATTCAGAAGACTAAACACAGAATACTCAGTTCCAGTAGGAATGCTACGTGAATGTGAAGCTTGAATATTGACGTTACGTTGTTCAAAGAATTTCTATGTTTTCATCATCAAATGCTTGGGGAATACGTAATTTAGGGAAGGAGTCAACCAAGAGTCAATTTAAGTTAAAAACGTAAGTGATACTACATTATATTCACTCTTAAGAAATCGGAAAATAATAATGTCGGGAAGGCTGTAAAATAAGAATCGACCTACACATCTACAAATGCTAACTACGGAAAGAGC
>QOCX01000078.1:369819-391496 GCA_005959815.1 Sarcophaga bullata
AGAATTTTCCTTTGGGGTTACACAGGGCGAATTATGGCTGGAGGGAAATTTTCATTCGACTGCAAAAAATCTTTCAAATTAAGTATTAAAATTCAAAACAAGGGCTGGGCGGCTATGCTGTAGACCAAAATGGCTACTGCATGGGAAAAACAAAGCTTTTAGCCACAATCAATTCGTAGTGTTTACTATTTTTTTAAAGGCGAATTGACTTCAATGAACATAAAAACCAAAACAAGTTTCTTTTAAATTGAATTACGAATTTTATTATAGTTGTTGCTGTGAATGCCAGATTATTGTTTGGTATTGTTATCTTAACCGTTATTACAGGTGCCTCAAATTGTCTTGTAAAAGGCAAATAAACGCTTTAATAATACGATGAAAGTTGAAGTGAACTTTTTTTTCTTTCTTTACATTTGAAATAATAAAAAAACACGAAAAAAATGCTGGTAAAACAATTTTATTAATGAGACGCGACTCATGCTGGAATGAATGATGTTGGAATTGTTTGTTTTTGGCGTCTATTTGTTTGTTTGTTGGTTTGTTTTTCTCTTTGCCGATGTGTGATCATTATCTTTTACCATTAACAGCGTCATCTGAATGCATGGTGAGTCGTGCGATAATTACAATGAGAAAAACGTTTGAAAAACTGAATGAAAAAAAATTGTTCAGTGAAAAAAGACTATCTAATCTTCTATGCTAATTAATGAAGCATTTGTTCGTAATAATGATGACGAATTGTATTCATTTAGTTGTTTAAACATATGCCACAGATATTTTTATTATGCGTTTAAAGATTAATTAAAGATCAACCAACAAATAATTTTCCCATTCGAATTAATGTAGCTGGCATATAAACATTTTGTTAATATGCCTTTACAAATATTATTTTTTTGTATTTTAACGAATTTAATTAAACTTGCCTGATTTAAGTTGGAAATGAAACAATTGACAGACATTTACCCACTGTGGTGCATACTTTTGTGTTAGAAAGCTATGGAGACTTGTAGGAGGCAGTTGTTGTGTGTCAATTTGTGTTAAAGGCTCAAATAGAGAATGAATTCTCATTACTTTATAGGACTGCAGACAAAAAAATTTGGGTTCATATGTTCCATTGTGATCTCAAAAGTAATTACTATTATTTTGTTTTTGCTACACATTTGTCTTAGCAAACACATGTAAAGCGGGTATCGAATATACTGCCCTTATCCGCAAGAAACCTTTGCCTAATTTCTAAGCTGTCAAAAGAGCTATTAAGTACACGGAGGAAGAGTGGCAGAAGCCAAGAATTATAAACCCAAGAAAAAGAAACCATTGCTAAACATTACCAAAACATCTGTCTCGACTTATCACATTTCTGACCTCCAGAGATGTCTGGGAAGCAGGCTTTATCATTCTCGAAATTATTTCACAAACTATTCGACGATAGATTTTAGTACAGACTCTGGAATTCCATCTAAAGACGTTAAGGTGTGGTGATTGTTAATTTAAATAAATAAAGATTTACGTGAAATAAAGAAATAATAACTGAGAAAAGTAAACAATTTCTTTTATTTTAAAATTGCAATTGAATCCACGTGAAATATACGTTTTTTAATAAACTAACAATTTATTCGTCGATGGCGTAAGGCGTACGGTTGTATAGAAAAGTGTATTGTGAGTTTAACTTTTACGATTGTAGTTAAAGGAAAATGGATAGTTCTGGAGAAAATCTATTCAATTGAAAAAAATATTTCCCAATACTCGTTTTGGTATTCTTCTTTGTATTGTCAAAAATGCCAACAAAAGTCCTCTCTTCGCAATTTTGTAAAAACAGAATAAAACAAACTAATGATCACAATAACAATAATGGCAACAACATTTTATGCGCTCAGCAGCACTGGCTACAATGAAAATAGAAACAAACATTAAATCAATTATGAATTGACAGATGTCATTTGTTATTGTTAATGTCTTCATTAACAAAACATAATAACAACAATTGCACAAAAAAAAAATATTCGCTAGCAAATAACAAACACAGATGAACATAAATGTGATGGAATGTTATAACAAAACAAACAATGATGAAGATGAAAAAAAAAAATAAACAACAACAAAACGCATAACGTTCAAACAATTTGTTTAACATGACCTACGATAATGAATAGAAGACACAAAAGTTAAAAGTAGAAAATAAAGCCCCCTTTACACCCAATGCAGCATTATTAAATACACTCTTTTACTAAAGAGGGAGTAGTTAAAGAGAGAGTTAGGAGAGATATTTTTTTTTTAAATCGTTTGTAAACAAAATTGTGAACACGTGTTGTTTAAAATAACAAAATGTAAACAAAGCATTAAAAAACCGGCTTTTGCTTTTGCTTTGCTTGTATTGGTTACTGAAAGGGAGAGCCAGCATAATATAGCAGCTTATGGTTCACAAATATGTCGATAATACAGTTCACTTTCTTTTTTTTCTTTACAGAGAGCTTAAACAATGAGAGCAAAACACGATCGTTGTTTATGTTTTAAAGCATTTTAGTTTGTGAGTTGTGTTCTACTAAACAATGCTAAAACAAAACTAAGTCTTGTTTTTCCATCTGTTTTCTGGCTTAAACAATCACTTTTTTTCTTCTGTTTATTTGTTTAATACAATTATTGTTTTTGTTTGTTTTGTTTTTTTTTTATTTTCAAGCCAGAGTTTTATTTCTTGTGAGCGCATTAAATTTATCATACACTTTTAGTGGTACGTCAGTCTTGGGCCGTACGTTGAGTTGTTTAAGCCGTTACAAGAAACATTGGAGCAAAAAACAAGAAAAAAAAATAAATTCAAATGAGCGGATTAATTTCATTTCGTTTCAAACAGTGAAATATAACGGTGTGTGTGGTGAAAATATGAGAAATAAAATTGTGTTTCAATTTTTTTTTTCTTTCGAAAAGAAATTTAACACAATGGAAAAAAATATTCAATAAGAATAGAAATTAAGGCATATTAAAAGATTATTTTCTTAAAAATACATCGAAATGAATGTAATGTTATGGAAAAGTATTGGAAATAAATAAAGAATTTACATTTTGACAGGATAAAAATAAAAATTAACGAAATATGAATACATAATGTTAAACATAAAAAATAAATTTTAAAAATTTGGAATATAATAATTGAATTAAGAGCTTGGCATTTTATTAAATTAAAAAAATAAATAAAAAACTAAAATTAAAAATTTAATATTAAAAAAAAATATATGTTAAAAATTAATAAATTAAAAAATAAAATAATGAATAAAAAATAGATTCACAGGAAGAATAAATTAATTTAAAAGAAGTAAAATATTTTAAAAAAATTAAAGAAAATAAATTAAAATCAAACATTAAAAAAATAAACTAAAAATATCATAAACAAATCAAAATAAGTGAAAAATATAATATAAATAAATATAATAATAACAAATAAATTATTAAAAATAAGTACTATGTAGTACTTTAATTAACATCACCAAAACTTTCCAAAGGAAATTTTTATCAATTAAAAAATAATTAATTTATAAAAGATGATTAGGATTAAAAAGTAAACAAAAATAATGGCCGATTTTAAAAACCGCTATTGGCGCATTTAAATATTAAAAATCATATTTTTAAGAGAAATTTCAGCGAAATTGTTAACTTTTCTAAAAACTGATGAAGCACTTTTACATATCGCGACTTTTTGCTAAAGTTATCGATGATATTTTTGTGTGCTAGATAAGTTCTCGCTGATTTTTTTCTAAGTAGATCATTCCGTAGTTCGTTTGGGTAAATGGCACACTACCACATTAATGCATCGTGTTTAAATTGCAAAATTCACATCAAAGTCATGGACTGTAAGGCACATCTCTTACCGTAGATATCCACCAACTGCCCAGTAAAAAAAATGGTCAAAAAAACATTTGAAGAAAAAACGCACATCTTTTCAATACAATCGTCCAATTAGATATTTTAATCTTGTTCCTCTAGTCATATTTTCAATGGTGCGAATGGTATATAGATAAAGACTATAGTTTTTATGCCTTATACTAAGCAAATTAATTCAATTCAATTAATTCAATTAATTTAAGTTTTCAACAAAAGTTCCCATTCCAATGTCTGTTTGGAGAGCATAACGACTAAGACTATTCAATTTGTACAAGGCATTTTCATAGTAGAGGATACTTTGGCAGTCGAGTTCTATTGCGTTTTTATAGATCCCTTAGCTTAGCTAACTATTCTCCGCTTTCTATTAAGCCCTATTTAATTCGTGATTGAGCTTGAAAACTAAATTTATTGTTTCAATCACAACAAAAGTTCAAAATATAGAAGAATGGCGAAATATGTTCATATTTGTACTCCTTTTATGCATATGGTCCATTGGGTGCTGGTGTTTGCAAATCTTAAAAGTACAAAAGTCTTACACATCTTCATTAAATCATAGCAATAGTCTTATCAGATATTGCTGAGCATATTTAATTTCGTATGTTAACCATTTAATCAAACTACAGACCACTACGCAATATATTCTATTTGCAGCAGATTTAAAAGCTTTTGAAGCAATTATTTTGCAGAAGATTTAAATATTTAAACAACAATTTAAAATATTTTATAGGGCATTTCAATTTTGGGTTTCATAAAGTTGTTAATTTATTGATTTTCAACCAGGAAGATAATATTTAAATTTAAATCTTCATAATTAATATTGACTTTTTAAACTAAATTTGATTTCTGAATAGAAACAGTGCAGATTATAGCATATTTAGTTTGAAAGTGAAAAATTTCACGGTTGCTTCCAGTCATTATAACGCTATTGTTTTAGCAAAATACAAAAAAACTTGTCTTTAATGCGATCTTTTTTTTTTTTATTTTATTGTCAAACAAACTGAATCAGTTAGCATCGACAGACAACAACATCGACAGCAACAAATATTTACTTTCTAAAAAACTAAAGAAAAGAAAAAAAAATAAAAAATAAAAATTCTTCATATCAAGTTCTAGATAAATTAAATTAAAAACATAAGTTTAAAAAAAAAAAAACTTAAAGAGATAGGGAAAGAGAGAATAACACATTAATTCATGAATATTAATTAAGTTTTTTTTCTTCTTCTTCCTAAAGATAGAAAGATATTTAAAATTAAAGATTATAAAGGAAAACACACAAATTTATTATATTTTTAAATAAATAATAAACATGTTAATGATTAAGTTCAAAAGATAAAACAAAAATTATCACAAGAAAATAAATGAATGCATAAGTGGGTTAAAAAGTTAACTTAAAAAAAATGTAGTTATGAGAGTGGTTCTGTAGACAAGTCGGCTAAAGTAATATCCTGTAATTTATAACTACATAATCCAGTCTTATATGAGAACGAACGAAATCTTTTTCGATTTAACCTCCTTCTTGAAAAGTGCTTGGAGGTGCCTTGATACAGTTGCCTATATACCCGCATTCAACCTGTAACTCATATAAAACACATCCTGCAATAGTCGTAATATAGATTGTAAATTGACATATATGTACAATGTCTAATCATAATGTCTAGTAATTACATCCATGTGGAGTCTGAATTTTTGATAAAAGTTAAAAGATCGTTTTTTCCTTCCTCGTCAAAATAAGCCACAACATTCTGAACATACTGCCAGTGGCGACAACCCCCAGGGTTTCGGTTTTACATTCGCGAAAGTTCTCGTAGGCCTCGCTATACCCAAACGGCACCAAAGACAAAATTGCCTATAACAGTCCATGTCATGTGAAGATTTCTGCACCAAGGTGCCGAAATCTAAGTCAGTCAGTTTTGTTCTTACTGGCCAATCTTGCAATAAAATTGCTAGATTACTGCCCAATTAAGCTGTTTATTGTGAAACTTAAGTAAATTTTGAGGCTAAGAACGAATCAAATCAATTCCATTATTACTATAGTCGGAAAGATAACGAAACAATTCTTAGTCTATCGGTGGCGGTAGATTTAAAACCAATATTTTAGGGCATTAAAAAGTCTTCTTTAAGACTTTATAGAATAAGAAAAATGTTTTTTATTTTTTGTTTCAAACACAATTTCGCAAATAAATTAAACACAGTTTCAATACGAAAATAAAACGGTAGCACTGTAAAAAAAATAATAAAAAACGAATCTGCAACTACGAAGAAAAATAAACATAGCAACCAAATAGAAGAAGAAGAATACGTAAACCAAAACAAACAGATCAACAAAAGACACCGCAACTAACCAAATACGCAGATACACACACGCACACCCAGGCACAAACTCGGCAATAAATATGGCTGCGGTCAATTGGTTTTGTTTGTTGTTAGTGTTGGCATTCGGTAAGTGCAACAAAGTTTTAAATTATTTATTAAAAATTATTAAAAATATAACATATACATACAATATACAAAATACGAATACAATACAATACAATACAATATTAATGATAACAACAACAAAAAGAAAAATTATGTAATTTACAAAAAAAACAAGAAAAGAAAAAAAAAATCACTTTAATGTTAAATAAATTATATACTTATTACAACAACAACAACAACAACAATTATGTGCAAAGAAAAAGGAGAAGAAAAAAATAACAAAACAAAAAAATAAATTGAAATATTTAATACTCCACATAAATTAAAGCGAATAATTGGCAACAGTGCTACACTTCAATAAGTGTTTACAGTGACATACAAAAGTGGCAGTAGGATACGAATTTTTTAAGCAAATTCTGTAGTGATACAGTCACATACAATAGCAACAAATTTAACTTCCCTTTCGATTGTTTATTCTATTAACCTTTTTATTTAAATTTTTTGCCAATAGCTTTTAAAAGTAACTCGATAAAGATTTTTCTGTGATAAAATAAATATGTGATCAGAAATTCTTGAAATACTCTGATTTCTTATTTGCTTATAAACCCAGCTATTCGAGTTAACCAATCAGCACCCATTTTGAGACAACTCACCTACACACATACATAATTGGCCATTACAAGCCTTCAGTCAGCAGTACGGCCTAGCTCCTCACACCACTTATGTTGTGTGTGTTAATTTTATACCTGAGTGACAAGACCTACAGTTTAAAGTCGATTACGACGACAGATTGTTTTTTGAGAAACTTTTCATGGCAATTTTATTTACTCTCAGAGTTTTTGCCAAAAATCTGCTGAGAGGAAGTCGCCGAAGAAATATTTTTTTTCATATTTCGTTTTTGATGTCTGACCGGGAATACGAACCCTGGCCTTTCTTCTAATAAGACAACACACTACCTACTAGACCTACTAATTTGTGACTCACTACAAATATGTGATATAAAACCAGAGACCCATTTAAACCATCCATACCACCACTGTATCCCAGGTAATTGGCATATTAGCCACAAGCTTGTGGTTCGAATTTCGTGCAAATATAAATCCTTACTATAATCTCTACTTTCAATACTGCTGCCCGAATTCTTCTTTCACTAAGACCTTATAACTTCAGAAAAACCGAGATCAGACTTGAATGAATCCCTCCTATATTAATTTCTCGATATATTCGAAAATGAAGTAGAACAAAAGGGATGGTTAAACCTTTAGTTGTTTTATATTTATTGATGATTTTGGCCCATTTTGTACCTTCTACAAAGCCCTTTATGAGTCGTGCCACATTGGAAATCTTTAATGAGTCAGCAGAATAACGAGTGACATTTTTCCCTATTTGATTTTTAAGGGTAAGGAAGATTCGTGACAATTCTCTGCTGTGCGAGTAAAGTGTTTCTATAAAAAATTATCAAAAATCCTAATGTTTGGCTGAATGTATAGGTCAACAAGCCTTATTAGGACCCCTGGGTATAATTATGATTTTATTTTGTCTTAATTTTATAGATCATAACAACAAATTTTATTTTAAATAAAATTGTGGAGCACAAATTTACAAGTTTCTTACCACCCTCTATTATAGTAAATATTTTGAAGATATCATGACTTATCCTTTTACCATAAGGATAGTTTTGATCGAAACTGTGTACTGTGCACTGTATTTGATGGTTTATGCTGTTTATGAAAGTTAAACGCATGCAAATCAATGCTAATATTAGCAACACTTTAACGCTTGTTTTTGGTTTCGGTTTTCTAAATGATTTGAAGGACACATTAAATCATGAAAAAATATTACTTAAAAATAAAACAAATTTATTTTATTCAATTTTTGTTTTACAATATTTTTTTCTCTCTCTAAATGAGAGCAATTAAGCTTGAAGCACAGCCGAATTGAATTTTAATTATGCAACATGGAAGATTTTAACAAGGAAATCATTGCAAAAAAGAAAAAAAAGCCAATTCGAAGCAAAATATAAATTTTATAATAAAAACAAATTAAATTAATACAATAATGCAGTTAATAATTATTAGACAATTGGTAGCACTTACAAAAGAAAAGTAAACTTTAAGGCGTGATTTTTTGTAATTAAATTTTTTAATTTAATTTTACACTTTTCGCCATCAAAAATAAAAAAATAAATTATACATTGAATTAAAACTTCATCTAACTATAAAATAATTATACATACAACTATAAATATCCACAAAAATATATATTAATCTTATCTTTATTTTTTATTCATTAAAAAGGGTATTCATTAGTCAGGAGAAACATAAAATACAAAATAATGGTTATTCATTAAGATATTGAATCGTTAATCATTTAATTAAACCACAATTTTGAATTATACTGCATTTAATACAAAAATAAATGTTAATTTTGGTTATTAATTATGTTAAAAGCAATTAATCGTTTCAAGTACTTCTATCCCCTACAATGGATAGTTTCAATGATAGCCATGATACCGAAGGTATTTGCCAAGGAATTTTGGCAAATAAATCTTTTACCCACTCTTCAGAAACAATTAATCAAAACGTTGGGGGTTTAAAAGAAAATATCGATAAACTTACAGAAGGTAATTACAAAATCGAAAGTTCTTGAAGAACAGAAATGAAGTAACCCTTTTCTTTCATTGATGCTTATCAAGCCTTTGATAAAGTTAGACATGAAGGGATTATATTTCAATTGACACTAATTTTATAAATGATAGGAAACTTGTATTTAAAGATTGTGATTCTCACTACAACATCATAGATTCTGTTCTGTTTAAAGAATATTTTTCATTTGGACATGAATAACAATAACAAATATGTTAACAAAAAATTTTTTTTTGTTCGTTTTAATCGATAACATTTTGATATCTGTGGGATAAATTCACTGTTTCATCAGTATTGGTTCCATGTGTGCAAAACTGATTTAATTGAGTTTTGCACACCTCTAAGATGCAGAATCCTTGATCGAAACAAATAAAAATCTGAAAATGCAACGTTCAGCAGAGTGTATCGAAATGTGGCAAAGATCTCCCAGTATCTGCTGCTTTATCAAAGACATGCGGGTTCGTAATTGCTCGTTTCAATTTCATTAATTGTTTACAGTAAAGATCACAAACAATGGTTTGGCCAGACTTGGTTGCATGTGGTAACTTATGTATCGTCCAAACAAAGGGCTCTTTAGTGATGAATATCTAACAGACGAAGGCCGAACAGAATGAGGAAATGCATCTGAAACTTCCGAATTATCGAACCAAAAACGAGTAAATCATTTCATAGTTAGTTGCAGCATATTCTTTGTAAACTTTACAAGTTTTTCTATCGTAATAAAGTAAAATATGATGGTAATCGGGTGTCACAGAATATGCATCGCATATTGATAGAAACATTGATGTTACAATTGAATACAATTTAATGCAAACAAGTGCCATGAAGACATCTCAGTAGAGTAATTGGCAGTTGTTTGCCACTATAACGTCGGGTTTTTGCATTGACTCTTCACCATGTATAAAATACGGATCCCCCTCTCTACACCAAAGAAATGTTCAAAGCAGTAGAATCGATCGAACAAAACAGTTTTATTGGTAAGAAGGGCCTTATTATTTACCGAAAAGAACAGTCTAAAGTGTTAAAGGCACATAAAGATCACAGACTATAACCACATTGAGAAAATTGCAGTGAACACTTTAGAGCCTAAAATAAAGAGAAGAAGTTTACAAGAATCTGGCGGAAGATTCTAAAGGTACATGGTCGAACGGCAAGTGACAATATATGACAAATTAATATGCCGTATAAGAACAACGAGGTCGAAAATGGTAGAGAGAGTAACAGAAAGAGAGAGAAGGAGATATAATTATGATTTACTATTAAAAATTCATTCAAATTAAATTCCTTGGATTAAAAGTTTTTTTTTTTAATTCACTACTACCTTGGAACGCATTATAGTTTATGATTGATTCCAAGCATCAATTCCATGCCAAAGACAAAATATATTTCCAGGAATTAATAAACAATAAATGCCTGGCATTGATTGCTCACAAATTGAATTACCACAGTGAAATTCCTTTTATTTTCTGTGTCAAATTTTTTCGTATTTCACACATGCTGTTGCTGATGGCGTGGTTGTTGTGCTGGTACGGATGCTGTTGTTGATGGTAGATCGTTGGATGTGTGTTGGCGGTGTTAAACAACAGAAATTCTTCATAACATTTTATGGTTAAAATTGGTCAAAACCATATTTAAACTGATTTTTCTTGGCAAGTTTTTCTTTTTGTATTTATATTTGTTGATGAATTTCTAGCAAAAACAAACGACACCAAATGAATTGAAATCGTATGCTTTTGGGTTTTCAAAATGAATTCACTTGTGCTGCAAGTTGCCTTATTTGTTCAATGGAAACAAAAACACACACACAAAAAAGAAAGAGTTAAGTTTTTCGCAGATTTTAGCTTTTATTTTTATTTGTATGAGGTTTAAATATTTCTACCTTGTCTTCTAATGAAATGATAAAAATTTAAAACTTGTGCTTGCTTTTTTTAAAACCATTACAGGTGCAAACATTAATTATTTCAAAATACCTTTAAGAAGTTAAAAGAGAAACAAAAATTAGAAAAATAAATTGCAATTAAACCGTACGTAATTTAGTCTTTTAATTTGTATCCAAGGAAAATGGTTAAAATCATCAATCAGGCATTGAGTTCAATTCCAACAAAAGAACAATTCAACAAAATCAATCTCGTTGTAAGCAGAAATACCTCAGTTTGCACAGGTTGCTTCATGTACTAGATGCATAACTTGTTTATCGAATTCATAACAGATTTACGTGGGGCACATTAAGCCAAGAGAGGTTAAAAAGGCTTTGCATGCCCAAATTTACTACCACTGGCTATTCAAGGATACGTAAAGCTTTACCAGCCGGGTGAATTAATACCAAAGCCGGACATTGATGGTGTAATAATCAAATATTATTCATTATGACTTCTAAAATTGGGCCAGACGACCACAGAGAATCTGAACTGCACATAATTGATTCGAAATATGTACATAGACACAAAGATATGAAATATTTTACCACGGCAAGGCACAGCCAAAGGTTGCAATACCAATTAAAATTGATTTAGAAAATGTTGAATGAGAAGTTAAGCCTTACCAATCTTATAAAACAAACCTTGCTTTTGTTTGACTACAATATGATCAATTGATGCAGAATATTTTCACTGAAATATATTTCATTTTAGCACTGTGTAACTGAAATTATAGCTTAATTTATTCTACGTCTCAAAATATGAACAGTCCTTTACATCATTACTAACGATTGCCAACACTTTGAGTAATTTTATGTTACACCATGAACACCTAAAATTAAACTTAAGATGCATAACAACTACACGGCAATAATTTTCGGAAGAAACCAAGACGTTTTTTACGCCCCAGAGCTACATATGTCCACTAAACAACCGTAGCCATAAATAAAATATTTTTTCCAATACCCACAATGTTTGAAAATGTAATAAAAACGATTACTTGTGCTACCCTGTTTTATAGATTTCGGTATGGAAAGTACTGTTAAATTACTAAGCATATAACGGTAAATCATTACAAATGTGTTTCTTTTTGAATTGCTTTTAAATATTAAAGATTTATTGTTAAAATTTCGTAAGACAAGTATTTCACGTCATTTGCGAGGGATCGTTATTTCAAAATTTAGAGCAACAAGACAAATCTGAATCAGATTTTAATGAAATTCTTAAAAGCAATGGTTTTTTCATGCCATCTACGAAGAAAAGTAAATATCGAAACAAGAGGCAGAAGTAGAAAACCATCAGTAAGATTTGATCACAGTTTAGTGTGGGAAATACATCCTTTCCTTGTTATTTGAAAGTTGGAAAATAATTACAAGTCGCACGATAATAAAGAGAATACAAAAAGCTAAATTACCAGCAAGGTGCTCCTTTTAAGTTAACGAAACTTAATAATGAGGTTAGGTTTTGCTAGACAACATCTGCAAAGGGAAAATCAGGGGAACGTTTTTGAACGTGCATCAAAAATCAAAGCCTATGATTCTAATTATACAAAAAACACTGTAAAATATGGTGGATTCTTCTAAAGCGATTTTATCGATTTCTTGAATTTGTACTTCTACTTCTTAAACTCAAGCCACGCCAACATTTTCGTGTGTTCATTTTAACCTCAAACCAAAAATAATTAAGAAAAAAATCGGCTTTATTATTCCGGGACTGTTAGCAGATTGGATACCTTAAGCTGCTTGGCTACATAAATTCACCTTTTTGTGATTATTTGCTAAAAAGAAAGAGGTGAGTTTGAAGAATATCAAAATACAAATCGCGCTGCAGAATTCAAATATCCTTTGTTTCTTCACAACAACGATAAAAATCAAGTTTGAAAAGTATAATCTCGATGTGCTTGCTGTGCCAAGCAAACTAAATATTATCAACACAAACATAAATTTGATCAGTTAAGTTTGAGGTGTCGCCATGCAGCTTTAAAACATTAATTAAGGCACATACTTTAAACAATGTGACCATAGGTAAATATATTTAAATCGTTAAATGGTCGTTTTACCAAATTGTTATCGAATCCTCTTTACACTCTAAACAACAACCATAAGAACAAAATAAAAAATGGCAACAAAAATAATTAAACCGTTTTAACTTGATAAAAAAAGACTCTGTTTTTGATTTGTTATGAATGGGAGGCAGAGAGAGAGAGACAAACCAACTAAATGAAGAGAAGAAAACCTTATGAAACGGAAAAGAGAATTGAACAAACAACAATGTCTGCTGCTGTTATTTGGGGTTTACCATTTGTAATGGTCTTAGCAACAACAAAAAACATGCTGAAATTATACAATGCTGTGTATTGCTGTGTGTTTTACTGTTTTATTTCCACTTTTATATTCTCTGTTTTTGTAGTATGTTTTTTTTTTATTGATATTATTGCATTATTGTTGTTGTTTTTGTTTTTATGTTTTGCTTTTTATTGTTATTTTTATAGCAATTGTGCAAAAGTCCATTTTTATTGCGGTTTTCGCCTGAAGGATCTGTCAAAATCTAGAGCAGATTTGTAATTTGTTTGGTTCTCTATTAGTGTGCTGGCGTGTGTATGTGTGTGTGTATGTGTGGTAAGTTTTTGTGAGCACTTGGTAGAATAGTGTGTTCATATTAACACAAAAGCAATTTATAACTGTGATTCTTGTATGTTTTTTTTTGTTATTTTAGTTGATCTCACCACCGTAGGCTGTTTTTAACAAGAAGCGTTGAAAAGATTTTTTCTTTTACTTTTTTATTCTGCTTTGGAATACCAAGTAAAAGTTCAATAAAAGAAAAAAAATCAATGAATAAGAGAATGAAAAATGACTTTAAAAGAGTTTTGCACTAAATTGACCAATTGACCTTTTTGCAAATGCGGGTGGTGAGTACAAGAGATTTCAGAATTTTAACACCTAGGGTGGCATGAGTAACGCAAAATAAAATTTATTATACCGTGAGTTTGTTTTCCTTTCAATGAACATTTCCAAAAAAAGGAAATATGGGAAAATATTTTTTCGGCGACTGCCTCTCAACAGTTTTCTGGCAAAAACTCGGAGAGTAAATCAAATTGACATGAAAAGTTTCTCAAAAATCGGCCGTTTGGAGTCAGCTTTAAATTGTAGGTCCCTTCACTCAAGAATAAAATTAACACAATCAATGTTAATGGGTGGTGTGAGAAACTAGGTTGTAATCCTGACTAAGGGATTATAATGACAAATTATGTATGTGTGTATGTGTGTCAATGCTTCAGGCATACTTTCTTCAACTTTTTGTTCAAGGTGTAGCTTGTATTGTCTACACTATTTGTTTCAATGAATAAGGGAAAATTAATGACACCGACATTTAGCCTACAAAATACCACAAATGCCATCAAAGATACAAACCACGTGTGATAGTGCTTGAGTTGCAAAAGAACTTTAGTAAAAATTGAAAGACACTTTCACTCATTTTAGAAATCATAAAAAATTTCTTTGCAATTATTTTCACATATTGTGGGTTACAACAACGATTTAATTCAGACTTTCTGTGACTTTCACACTTACCGTATCACCTACTATTATATAATTAACGTATGAAATTGGTGGCATCAGCCATTAATTTTGCAATTCACGGACAGGCAGGCAGGCTAACATAGACAGACAGACAGACAGCCCAACACTATAACCAGTTGCCATAATAAGAAAGTTGTTTTTGCTTTCTGGCATTTCACTTTTTCCACACACTATCGCTAACAGCTAGGCAGGCAGGCAGTCAGGCAGGCCGGCAATTAACATTGATCTTGAAATCAGTCAAAGAAAGAAAGAAAACTTAAGAAAAAATACCAGTCCATGGGTAGTAAAAATGAAGAAACAAAATAAAGGCTTGGTTTTCTTGCGTTTTGTTTTTGTACAAGTAAAATTATTAATCTTGTGGACAAATATTTTCTCTCTCTAGCTAAGCTAAGCTTAAGAAAAAGAAAAAAAAACTTACAAGTCGCTAAAGAAAAGCAAAACAGGTACTGTTTAAAACAAAAAAAAAAATTCATATTTAAAGTGTAACAGTAAGTAAATAGAGATGGCCAACCTTAGCCAAGTTTTCTAATAAAAAGTCTTAAAAACTTAATCGAACGTTTTACAAGCCAGAGGAGTTTATTCACCTTTGTTGGTGGGAAACATGTTTTACTCTCTGTTTACAAGCCAAGTGGCTATTATGCTATTAGCTTTGAATAAAACATATCGTGTCACCAAACTTGTAGATGGCAACGCCATAATTGTCTTGCAGTTGGCTGGCTGCACCAAAGAGCCAAACAAAACATGTGTTTTTTTTTAATGATTTCGCAAAACCAATTTTAGATTTTCAATAAAAATCTTTAAAAAATATTTGTTTAATGAAATGGTAACACACAAGCACTAATTAATTAGGTTTGTAAGTGAATTAGCCATAATCACTGTAATAGTTTATACGAGTATGAGTACGAGTGTAAGAGTGTTTTTGTTTTAAAGTTAATAGATTGTTAATTAAAACCGCTTAAATAGTTTTGACCAAATGATTATTCAAAAAAAAAAAAAAGGCACACACACATTTATTCTGAACATTAACGAATAATAAACGCACAAGAGAGTAGAAGAAATACAAAATCGAATCACGTTAAATCGATTTAAAATAGTTCAAATGCTGTAATTTAATTAAAAGTATTTTAAAACAAACAAACAACAACAAGTCAATGACATTCAAATCAGCAAAAAAAAAAAAAAGAAAACTAAACAAATCAACAACGGCATAGACAATCAATTGAAAGCAGTCGTTTGAATTTGAAGACATTTTTGCCTCATGGAAAAATGTAAGAAACAAAAAAAATTCATTCATTAAATCAATGAAATTCATTTCGTTAGGCTATGCTTTGGTTTTTAACCAGTTTTGGAAATAATAGGTGGTGGCACATCGAACGTAGAAAGTTTGTGAGGTTATTTGAGGTGGCTCAGAGGATGTCGAAAAGTCTGGCAGGAGATATTTTTATTTAGAAACAGGAGTGGATTTATGAAAAATACAAAGCTTTGTAAAGTATCCATAATGAATCATGCAAACATCATTCATCATTCAGTGTTAAAAAAAAAAAAATAAATTAAAAAAAAGAAAAAAGTTTGCACTACGTGGGCGAGTCAAAAAGTATGTACGTGTGGTCAATTTTTACGAGATTATTTAATTTCTTCCTTGAGCTCTACACATTTTATTGAACGTTTTTTCAATTTGTATTATCCTTTTCAAAAGCAAAGATTTATCGATAGGTTTTTTTGTCAGATGATAACATTATTGGAGTTAAATCTCTCTCCGCTGAATGAATTTTTCGGGCCTAAAGCTTGAATCCAGTAAATAAGATCAATAGTAAGCATTGAAGCCATTGATATAAAATTCGTAACCATACGTCCCTCACAATTCTGTTGCCCTTACCCTGTCACTACGAATAACTTCTCGCAAAATACATAATAACCGCCCGCTAAGGTGTTTGCTTGTGCAAAGCATTAACACCGAAAGATTTCAAGTATGGTGATACATTTTTTAATTCTTTTTGGTTTTATAATTGGAAATTCACTTTTTCTACACTTTATTTCATATTTTTTGTTACAAATGACTATCAGCCACATACTAAATTACGTGGCTTGTTGGCTAAAAAGTTAAGTTGAGCTGCAGACTTAATTCCACTTTCATTAAAAGCGCATTCATGTTACCAAAACATTACGAGGCCAAGGGCCCTATTACTGTAGTTTAAAATACCTGAGACGTCTATTGTATAGAAGCTATATTCCCAGCTTTTTCAGTCTAAGTGAATCGGTATAATGTTGTAAAATACAATACATAATCATAAAGAAACGCAATAACATTACCTAAACAAGAAACCTAATTGCACATTACAGTCTGAATCGATTACAAATAATTTAAGAATTCTTAATCAAATCCTGGACCTAAGAATTTATTAAGAGAATTCCTTTTTAGAAATCTCATCTTCCATTGGAAGTGCAATTATGACAGTGGTTCCATCATTGTTCGAAAACCCAGTTACTACACAGGTGCAGAGAAGAAAATCTGTTGCGATTATAATTGTTCAAGTTTGACCTTGATATTCTTTTTTTTATCAATTTGGACTTTAAGCGATAAAAGAGTGACATCTGAAAACTTTGTAAAACGTTACTATTTGGTCCTTCCAAATTTTTAGTGAGGATTACAGCCTAGCTTCTCACACCATGTTGTGTGTGTTAATTTTATTCATGAGTAACGGCATCTGCTATTTTATGTTGACTTCGAATAACAAGCTTTTCATGGAAATTTTATTTTACTCTCAATATTTTTGTCAGAAAGTAAGTCGTCGAAAGAATTTGTTTCATATTTCGTTTGGTTCGCGATGTCTGTTGAACCATGGGCTCTCGTCTTATAAGTCAACTACGGCGACTTTGGCAATTTACAGCTTTCAAAAACTGATTTAAAGGAAACTCCAATCATTTCTAAACTTGAAGTTTGTTTCTCTTATGATTGTTTGACGTCCTATTACTATTTGGTCCTTCCAAAGTACTGTGACAGTCACAAATTCTGTGTTTTACAATGCGAGACTTTCAATTGAAGTATCTGCGCTCTCTGAACGAGAGGCACAGAATATATAGGAGCTGATCGAATTCTTCTTTTACCATCAAAAACATATAAAAATAACTTAGTTGAGTAAATGCATGTGTAATATTATCGATAACAACAGTAGTAGATTAAAAAAAAATAACGCCAACGACAATATACTTTAAACTGAAAGTAAAAAACTTTCAAAACTGAAAATATTTTTTTAAATTTCTATTAAATCTGGTTATTTAGGTATTAAAATATGTATATAAGAAAACAAATTGATTATTAAAAAAAAATATTACACATAAAAAAAAAACATGAATAAAATGGATATGAAAAAAAAAAGTAACGAAACATTGTTGCTGCATTAAAATTCATGGTGGCAGTATAAGCACCACTGTTTTACTTTGCAACAGTTACTGTAAGGCCGTAGTAAAAAGATATTTTTTCGATTGTAAAGATGATGACTGAATGGATCAATCATTTGATTTAACGCTTAGACAAATTTTGCCAAGCCGTTGTTTTAATTGTTGGGTAGCAGCAAAACAGTTTTTTATTGACTCGAAATTTCAAAAAAAAAAAAAAAAAAAAAACTAAAGTTGCTTCTCTTTCTTTTCTTCTTTTCGAATGCAAAAACCATTAATTTTTAATGCCGGAAATAGAGTGAAATAATAAAGAAAAAAAAACTAAAACAAATAAAATTATAAAGTTTTTGTGGCAATTTAATGTGCGACAGGGAAGTAATTGTTGCAGCCACTTAGAGAATATTGTAGTTGACGAGCGCATTTAGTTTGATTGAGTAAAAGTGTGAATAGTTTTAAAAGTTATGTGAAGCGCTAATAAAATGCCGTGAAAAAAAGTATTTAAAAGTCTATGCTGTCAATTCAAAAAAGGCCTTCAATAGAAAGTAGCAAGATTAACATTTTGTAAAAATGCTTTCAAATTTTTGACTACCTACATACATATGAATAGATCATAAAAATATTGTAACTATAAATGATTATTATTACATGAAAAATTAATTTAAAGATGGAAAAATTATTTTAAATTTATTTTGTAAAATTAATTACACTTTTACATCACATAACTAGCGGTATGCATGTTAATAAACTTGGTAATTATAAAAAAATTACACAGGCTTTATGGATAGAATTCGATTTTCAAAGGCTTTAATTGAATATAACTCTTTGCTTTTTTTGGCAACGTATTGGGCGACTGAATGGACAAAATGTCAAACCAATACTTTACAGAAACCGAGAGTTCTCTAATTTAATTCGGACACCTTTTGTTGCGGTAGTACCGACAAAATAATAATACACACGATATTTTTCCAACGAATTGCTGTCTACACGGCCGAATAATTTCAAAAAGTTTTCAGAGCTAGACATTAAACAACTTTCGCCGGTCACCAGATGTTTTTTCTCCTTTAAAGAGGATGAGATATTTCTGGATTTTTTGTTGTAGCTCAACATTCAGGGGATAACGGATTGTAGAATATAGGAAGGGAATGGAAAGGGATATGACTGGAAGGACGGACATGTGTTCTGTATACTAATAGTTCCACTGATTCAAAATTTTTCAGTAATATATTGTGGGATCTAGTAGTCAGTTAGCCGCCGTAATCCATGTTTCCTCAAGAGAGAGATGATCTTTTATTGCTTTTATTCATATTCGTTTGTAGTACCGATAAAATATGGAAATACAGGCCACATAGAGTACACGATCCTAACTCAAAATATAATACATAATAGAGTTTGTTCTGTATAATTTGAGGTCACAAGAGGGTTCTTATAGACAGCCTCCTCCAATTATGATAATTGACACACAATTTTAAACAACAAACCTTACCAAGAAACATTAAGAGAATGACAGTTAGCTTTTGCCTCCATTTAAAGGAGAAGGACTTAATGGGCATAACAACATATGTAGTGTTACACCCAATGTAGTTCTACGCCACGACAGATTGAAAATCTAACATCATTCTAGGACTTTCGTAACATTTCTGAAACATGGTGTAAATAAGACTCAATCAAATAAAAAAAAAATAATAACAAAATGAGAAAATGCCCTGTTACAACTCCGTGTGCACCTAAGGAATCCAAAAATAACAATTTTTCATATCTATAGATCATACAGAATCCATGGTATTTTTTGTTTCAAATTTCTGTAAGTAACTAAACACAGATTTTTATATTCAAACGCAAACCAAATATTAAACTGTACAAAAATATTGGTAACCTAACTTGGTTAAAAAAACCTAAACTTCATCATTAAACCCTTCTTAGTCATTTTTGGGTTTAATAGCCATGATTTTTTTATATTTTTAATATTGCCAACTTTACCACAATATTGTAACAATAATTTGAAAAATTTAAAATTTTTTTTAACAAATTGTTGACATAAATTATGAATTAAAAAAAAAAAACAAACAAAAAAACAAAATATGAAGGCTACCTTAAAGTGTCGGTTTATAAAGACATTTTTATGGTAACGATAAAATTCGATACTGCGCTGCGCTTAATGTTAAAACAAATTTTTTTTTGTATTGACTTTTTATTTTTGCGATAATTTTGTTTGTTTATAAAGCTATTAAAAAGAACTAAAATTACAATGCTTAACATTGTTTTACTATTGTTTTTAACTTTATTGGTGACATTAAAGTCCAAAAAAATGAAACCAAAAATTTTAAAAATAAAGAAGAAAAAATATTAAAACTGAGTAGCAATGAGAATTGTTGGTTAAATGGTGGTTTTCTAATCGTCACATAAAGGGAAATATTTGTCAAGGGCTTCTTCATATTAACAAATAATTTCTGTTATTTTTGTTAACTCAGTGTAACCACAGCGCTAAGAATTCTTTGGTCGTTATTCTTTGGTAAAGTTGTTGACAGTTTTCAAGGCTTAAAAAAAAAGAGCAAAATAATGTCGACGAATTGACGGCTAATTAAATGATAGTCAATTTATTTTACGAGATACTGTCGTATCTTTTTTCCAATTTTGTTCTCTTTTTTACTTTTTTACAAAACCAATTTGACCTTCGTGTGGTTGGAATAGATACGATAATGCGAAGAATAAAAATATTGCCAACCACAGAATTTCCATACGAATGTTCTTTGCTGTCTTCCATTAACCAAGTTTATGGAAGCATACAGTTTTTAAAATAAAAAATGTTGTAAAAAGGAATCTTCTCACGCCATTTAGGTTGTGTGTGTTCATTTTATTTTATTTACTGTCAGAAATTTTGCCAGAAATCTGCTGAGAGAAAACCGTTAGCGGGTAGCTTGTCGTTCACAGGCAAGTTCACTTGATGGCAAATATGGACCGTTGTGTTACTCAGTGTTATGTGTGCTCTCTTGTCATAATCCACCACCAGTGGTGGAATTAAACCACCCAGAGCTCCGAAAGAAACCGTTTATTTCCCTCCATTGCACGTTAGTCACCATGTCCAGATCTTTGAAGCCAATGGATTTATAATTAATTTACACAAAGACACAAAAAAACACGTCTCTATTGGCGGATTGTAATTCTATTAGGACTGTATTATTTTAATAGTACACTGAACCAACTTGCTTGCACGGTAGATATCTAGAACCAATATTTTCTCCTTAATTAAACTTTTTGTTTCGACATGGGAAACAGATTTTGTTCGTGATCTTATCTAGTAGGACAATGAAATATCATTTCTCTGCTTCTGCGTTTAGAATTCTGCATTCGCGTAAATAGTTCCGATGATCCTAATACTTTTTCATTGCTTTCGATAAGTCTGATATATCGAAGGCATTCCCGAGTATGATTCAGGTGAACTGTTCTACTGTGCTAGATAGAGTGTTGAATCCGATCGAAGTAGCCACGGTTTGGTGTTACTGTTACCGTAACGGTATATTTAGTGACTGTACTTATTGCACCACTTTACGAAAAACTATCAACGATGGCTCTGTTCCACTAACTCTTCCATATTGAGTTAGAAAGCCACATCGATTTCAGTTTAATTCGATTTAATTGCAGTTGTTTTCGCAAGAATTTATCAAGTTTTATTACAATTGCTTCATATAAATATTTTACAATTGTTTTTATTGTAATCATTTTAATAATACGTTTAAACACAGTGCTATTGAAAACATAACCTCAAAACAAACAAAAATTCTTTTATGTTCAAATGATTAAAATTTTAATTGATTTTTTTTTTTTTTTTTTTTTTTTTTTTTTTTTTTTTTTTTTTTTTT
>QOCX01000078.1:391515-413560 GCA_005959815.1 Sarcophaga bullata
TCAATGAACAAATTTTTTTCACAAGTGTTCAGCAATTCGACCGTTCACTTTTTTTTTAAAGCCAAATCGAATTTAGTGAATATGAGCAACGATAAGAATCTTAAAACTGATGATAATAATTTTTTTTATTAAATTTTTTATTTTTCTTTCTCTTTTCAGGTAAGTTTTGCAAATTCTTAACAAACAAAAAATGAATAACTCAACAATTCTAAATAAGGTAAGTCAGGATAGCATGAAGCAAGGTTCGATTAGATTAGATTAGGTGGCGTTATCACAAATAATTATGTGAGATTCACATTTAAATCAATTTATTACGGCCGGTATAAGATCTCAGAATGCCAAATTATGTTCGAATACATGGATTATTTAAATGTGAAATATGAAATCATTCTCATGTTAAAATAAGTTTAACAGATTATACGAATTGGCCAACCAACTGCAGAACTTCAAAATTATAACAGTGTTACTGATTCTGAAGATGAGTAATCCGTTTAATAATTACTTTAATTATTTAAAGAGTAAATTTCTTGGTTTATTGCTCTATTTAATGTAAGTTATCATTAGAAAGCCTTTCAAACGTTATAGAGGCCATGTTTTGCCATTATCTTAGTAATTATTTTGTCTTAAACTGCTATATAATGGCTATATAATGCTCAGGCACATATCGTTGCAGAATTACACAACAAATTGAAGTCGCTGTGGTCTAGTATGAATCATTAGACGTAAGGCCTCGATTTAAAGCCCTGGTCAGACATTTCCAACTAAACGCAATATTAAAAAGATATTTCTTCAACGACTTCCTCTCAGTAGATTTCTGGCAAAAACTGTGGGAGTATATAAAATTGGCATGAAAAGTTTCTCAAAAAAATCTGTCGTTCGGAGTCGCCTTTAAGTAGGTTAACGCACACAACATAAGTGTAGTGAGAAACTAGGTCGTAATCCTGCCTAAAGGGTTGTAATGGCCAATCGTATATGTACTCAAGTATATAAAACAAGAGACAAATTGTTTCTTAAAACTGCGTATCTGAATTCCAGATAGGTGTCATAACACTTCACCTACTTGTCGCTCCTAAACTCGTCTGACCTAAATTTTTTGAACAATCTGTATAGCTGAATGGCATCTGTCATATCCATTTCGACAGTGTTTTAAAAGCTCACAACAGAATCTTACTAAATAAAGTAAAAGTACTATTGCGCATGGTCCAGCAGTTCTTCTCACAAATCATAGCCAATACTTAATGAAGTAAATTCTGTTAAAAGAGTCTAGAGTATCCATTTTCAAAAGAAAAAGTAAAAACTCTTACAAAAGAAAACTTCTATCAACCAGCAGCAAAGTGTATATAGTTTTGCAATTAAACATCACAAATGCAATCAGCGTAA
This sequence comes from Sarcophaga bullata, assembly GCA_005959815.1. Lineage (NCBI taxonomy): Eukaryota > Metazoa > Arthropoda > Insecta > Diptera > Sarcophagidae > Sarcophaga > Sarcophaga bullata. The sequence goes on from QOCX01000078.1 coordinate 392,896, forward strand.
AATACTAATACAATACTAACTTACACCTGCTAAAATATTGAAATCTTTCCCGATTACATATTTGTTTTGTTTTTTTTTTCAAAAAGATATCGGTTTTCTTTCTATTTGAAATTAATTTTGTACAGATAGAGTAGAGTAAAGTAATTCAATCCATTGAAAATGAAATAAAATTTCTTAAGCGAAATACAACGTTTTTGTTGTTGTTTTTGTTGTTGTTACTAATGTTTCTATGTTCATATAGTATTTTTCTGATATAGATTATGACATCAAAAAAGTTATTCGACGTGTATTACAACTTGTGTGTGTTGTGTTATGTTATGTTATGTTGTCTTTAATATTATCTGTCCCCCGCCATCCCTCGCAGTCCCATATATTGATAACAATTAAATTATATTGTATACTACTCGTACCAAAAAAAAAAAAAAAACAAAAAGAAGTGAGTAATAGAAATTGCTGTAAGGCTTTTGACAAGATACTCCATATATACTCATATGTAGTTACGCATGAGAAATCATCGCCAACATCATTGCTGGTAGGTAGTCCGTTGTTGCTGTTGTCATTCAATAAACCCTTCTCTACTAATTTTTCAGTAGAGAAAATATGTTACAAGCAATTATTTTTAATTTTTTTTTTTGCAAATATGCGAGGAGGGGGGACCATAGGCAAGCTTCTTTTAATAATAAAAAAAAAACGAAAAAATATGTGTCAGTATGCCATGTAGTCGAGTCAGTCGGTGTCTTTAGATGACATATGGAATTTTAATTTCAAAATGTTATTGTTTTTGCCTCACCTCATTCTTCATATCACTTTCTCATATTGAGTTTTTCTTTGTATTTGTTTTGGCATAACTTTTCAAATGAAAAAATTTGAAAAATTACAAAATTTTTTTTCTATTATTTTCATGCGGGTATTAATTACATGCTAGTACGTACTACTGCGACTATAAGTATTAAATTTTAAGTAGATTTTACATAATTGTCAAAGGGTAGCGAATATTTTGTGATTTAATTTTCATCAATTTAAAGTATGAAGTCATAAAGGTGCTCTATTTGCTGAGAAAATAAATTTGACATCGAAATTGAATCGATTACTGCTAGTACTCTACAGTAAGGTATTCAATTCATATTTGCTTATGTTATAACATTCCTTGGAAAAACGATTCCTTGTGCTCTAATAAAGAAGGAACTCATTTTTTCGCATACAAAATTGGTCATTACAACCCTTCAATTAGGACTACGACCTAGCTTCTCACATCACTTATATTGTGTGTCTTTATTTGTATACATGATTGGCGGGACCTACAGTTTAAAGTCGACTCCGAACAACAAAAAATTCTATTGAGAAACTTTTCATGGCAATTTTTTATTTACTCTCAAAGCTTTTGCCTGATATTTTTTTTTTTTTTTTTTTTTTTTCTTTTGAGAGGTCTGACCTGAGTTGGAACTGTAGTCTCACGTCTAATAAGCCAACGCACTACTACCTAGACTATGCCGACTCCAACCATTCTATTCATTTTGATTTAAGAAGCTTTGGTGTAATTTTAACACAATGTGATACAATATTTGGTAATTGCGGACAAAATTAAGGTATATTGCCTCTGGTCATAGAGAGGTCTGACCTGGAGTTGGAACTGTAGTCTCACGTCTAATAAGCCAACGCACTACCTACCTAGACTATGCCGACTCCAACCATTCTATTCATTTTGATTTAAGAAGCTTTGGGTGTAATTTTAACACAATGTGATACAATATTTGGTAATTGCGGACAAAATTAAGGGTATATTGCCTCATGGTCATACTCATTGTATTCACTGCCAGGTAGTACCTGGTTATCCGACAATCATTTTGAATTCGCAGTTCCTAAAGTATCTCGTGAAAATTTTAGTTTAAAAGAAAACATATACATTCATTCACATTTTAAAGAGCGCTAAGGAGGCAAAGTTTTGCTACACTTGTGAAGCTGTCACAATCTAGTAGGCTTATTAGGCCAGGAGTAGGCCAAGACATCTCGAACAAAACTAGATACAGAAAAATATTTCCGAGAGTAAACAAAATTAAACGCCAAACCAGGTTGTAATCCTGGCAAAAGGGTTGTAATGACGTTTTTGCACATGAACATCACGGTTAAAGAGGCAAAATTTCTCTATATTCTCCATTATAGGAGTTCCACTAGCCAATCACGACCATGATCGTAAAAATTTAAAATTTAACATTGCAAAAGCGATAAAACAATATGTACTAAGGAGTTCTTAATAATAAGTAGAATTCGTTAACCTAGCCCAGTAGTTTTAGGCCCTCCTGAAGGCGTCGTCTGAAGGCGTAGGTTTCGAAACCCCATAGACCGTAAATTAAAAAGAACATATTTCTTGCTCCAGGTTAAGAAGCCAAAAGTACATTTGAGAAACATGCTGATTGCAACGATTAGAGTCCTAAGTACTTATTAAAACGGTTTTACTAACATCTTAACGAATAAGACACATCATCAATGTGGAAAGGTATGCCAAGCCTTTAAAAAAATCTCTGCCCGTGTGAAATTGATTATTTTTCCGTATAATCGTTTCATTTTTTAAGTAATTTGAATTTGGAGTTATTAAATCTAGAAAACAATCATTTCTGATGGCAACATTTAAAGTGCTTACTTAGTCTTCTTCACACCTTTCAAGCTTCTTCACGCCTTTAATAAAAAAAAAAACAAAAAAATAATCGTAATAATCATAATAACAATTATCTTTCGATATATTAATTTACATTATTGGGAAAATCCCCATCGAAAATTACACTACAATTTACAACAAAAGTTGGTAATATTTTGGTTTTTGTTGTAATCACACAAAACTTATAAACAGCAACAACAAGAAGGTAAAGCAAAGCATATTTTTATTATTTTTTTATTTTTATTACTGTTGTTTGAAGAAGCACTCGTTCAGCAGTGCATAAACAGTGTTGATTTTTTGTTTAAAACAATAAAATATTTTGTTTATTATAAACCAAAACAACAACAGAAGAAAGAGCAAAAACAACAAAAAAAAAAAAAAACAAAAACCTCAAAACTCTACTGAAACAAAAATATCACATACACTGCATGACATAAAATTAATTCCGCAGTCATATTTAAAGAAAAACGTACGTTGAAGATGTATTTAAGACATCGATGTTTTCTCGATGAAATCCCAAAAAAAGTGTGTGTATCGATAGGCAGAACCATAAATAGACAATTTATTGTTCTATTGTCAAACTACGATGCTTTTTAGCCTCAGTAAAGACAACTCACCTTCAAATGCTTGTTGGGTGGTGGGATTTTCTCTGAAAATCTCTTGATTTACTCGGATAGCCAGGCTGCAATTCGGTCCCTAACGAACTTAGTTCCAACGTCCGTACTTGTCCATAAATGCCGAGGATTTCTCGAAGATATTTCTAATCATTCAAAGATAACTCTTGTATGAGTTTCGGGACACAGGGATATCGTAAAAAATTGCATTGCCGATGAACTGGCCAGGACCGGTACAGAACTGACAATCTCCGACATCATATTACAGTGCACACGTATTCAAATTGCTGCGGTTAATTTGGATATTGTCCACTCGGTTTACAGGGAGGCTCAATCTCGTTGGCAGCAAGAATGTACGCGCAATATTGCCAGACTCTGCTGGACACGTAGAGGACAAGAAGAGTACTGACTATCCTTAAATCGTATGACCGTTCATCGCACAATAGAGATTCTTATGGGTCATTGTACATTGACTAATGACTTCTGCATGAGGTGTGGGTCTAAAGTGTTAGTGCTCTGCTGTTGTCCACAAGAGACGGGGGTTTCTAACGTCTGACTTTTCGACATCGTTGACTTTGCTCTTTAATATAAAGATTGATGCAATAGAATGCAGCGGCATGGAGGCTATCCTCCTCGAAAGCTGGACTGTTAGTTCACTGTTGTGACTTTTTTCTTTATTTTTCTTTTTATTTTTTTATGCAATTAAAAAAATTTACCACAGTTTACCATAATTCGTACGTATATGATTTTTATTCATACATACATACATATTTAACATTTTCCAGAGCTGTTAAACGTAATAAAAATAAAATAAAAAATAAAAACAAAACACATATACGTGAACATGAATGTGATTTAAAAACAATTTTTCTCATGTGCTATTGTTTATATTCGACTTTAACTTTTTTTCTTTTTTTTTTTGTTTTCTTTTTGGTGGAAAATAATAATTTTTGAAAAATATTTTGGAAGCGTACATTTAATCCACACTCTATTAAAACAACTTCCATTTGATACAATATATTTGCTTTTCATTATAATTTTTTTAAGCTTATTTTTTATGGGTTTTCATAATGAAAAATTAAATACTTTTGGATTTTTATGTAACCAAAAAATACACATACGACGCACACATACATTTAATTGTAGCATGACTGGTAAATTATGCCTGTGGTTAGTTAAACACAAAATATATGCCGTCGAAAAGAAATCGTTACCCCATTAGATAGTTTTAATTAAAGAATTTTTTTTTTTTTTTTTTTTTTTGTAACAAGACAATAAGAAATTATATTAAAAAAAAAAAAATAATGAAAAGAAATTGTTTGTGCCTATTTTTTATTGTCTGAAACTGCATACACAATATGTGATAATATACTTCATATGTAACGACTATATGCGAATAAAGTACTTCAAAATAACTTCAATACATACATACGTAACATACATATATAATTGGTCATTGCAAACCGTCAGACAGGATAACGACCTAGCTTCTTTCAGCACTTATGTTGTGGGTGTTAATGTTAACAATAAATGGCGTTAAGTAAAGTCTAAAGTCACCTCAGAAAGACAGATTCTTGAGAAACTTTTCATGGCAATTTTATTTACTATCAGAGCTTTTGCCAGAAATCTGTTCAGAGGAGGTCGCCGAAGAAATATTTGTTAATATTTCGTTTTGTTGGAGATGTAGGGTTTGAACAGTGGCCTCACGTCTACCTACTATGCTGCGGCGGTTTTAGTTATCCTGGACATTAATTCACGAATCTTTCTGTGAAGATTACATACTGGGGATAATATTGCTTCTGTATCGACCAATGCAAGTCAATATTGTTAATTGGGTTTGTGTTTCTCAACAATCTAAAAGATATTTAGTAAGAAAAGAACACTGGCATAAAACCATACAAATTACTGCTGCAAGAACAAATGTAAAGTAATGTACCACAATGTCGTTTTTTTTTTTTTTGAATAATCCTTAGAAAATTTGAGTGATAATCCAAAATGATTGTGCTAACAAATAGAATTGCAAAGTTTGTTGTGAATAGCAGACAGAAGCAAGACAAGAGTTGCCAATACACCCTGAAAACCGCTTGGTTTGTTGTAGTTTAATGAAAATCCAAAAGCTACAGTCAGCGGAATAGGCTAGCGTTCGACGATTGTCGATTTCCTTTTCGACCAAAGTGGCAAAAATCTAACATTTGTTGTCAAGAAAATAGTGGAGGATTAACACTTAATTAACTCCCCATTATTTAAGTATTCCATTGGCTGACAAAATTATGTGATTTATGAGCCTCAATTCTCTCGTTTACAAGAACAAGCCCTGAAAGACTAATACACAGTTGATATCACCGTAGTCTAGTCGGTAATGTGTTAGCTTATTAGACGTGAGGCCACAACAGTTCAAGCTGCAGGTTAGACATTTCGAATAAAACAAAATAAGAAAAAATATTTATTCGGGAACTTCCTCCCAAGCTGATTTCTGACAAAAATCCTGAGCTGAGAGTAAATAAAATTTCCATGAAAAAGTTTTCCAAAAAAAAAATTGTCTCCGCCACTCATGTATAAAATCAACATACGCACAACATTAGTGGCATGAGAAGCTTAGTTGTAATCCTAACGGGAAGGTTTTAATGATTAATTAAGGTATATATGTCTGTATCGGACCAAATAACGGGAAAAGTTCATCGAAATTGGAACTAAAGGATGCACCACATAGCACATAGAATTGATAAAATTTACATGTTAAAACATTTACACTTTGAAACCAAATGACGGCCAATTATTTATTCATTGCCTTAAAGAAATATTTCGCTCGGAAATTTAATTTAATTTTTTTTTTACAAAGAAATGTATTACTTGCCACTAATATTTTCCGCTATTCTGTTTTAATTTCTATTTTTTCTTTAACATTTTGAAGCTGTCAACCACCTCTCTACTCGTATATAACAAAATATATATTTGAGATTATCCACTTATAACTCGTAAATTATATAATAGTGGTGACTATTTAACAGTTATTTAAAACAAATTTTATATTATTTTCCCCACTAATAATAATAACATTTGTTTAAATAATAAAATTATAAATAAAAGCACAATTTTACTCTTTAAATTTCTTTTCTTTTATCGTTCACGCATCCCCAAAACAAGAATTTATAAATTTCTTGTTTAAATAAAACTGAAATTAAATGTAAATCTGGTAAATGCATTACGTTTTTTTTTGTTTTTATAATAAAAAAAAATTATTAAATGTTTGAGAAAAAAAAAAAATTGAGCACACAATTGAAAAATGAAAGTTTTTTTCTTGAGCAAAATGACGGGAGTATTGGAACAATAAAAAAAAGTTTTTATTAAAATTAATGTCTGTAATAGCATAATATAAGCACAAATTAATAACAATAATTATGAAATAATTAAGATTATATTGTAATCATAATTTGTTTAACCTTGATACTTAATTGTTATTATTACACGATATTCAATATTTAATTGAATGAATGAATGATTGAGTGATTGGACCATAAGAAAAATTAAGAAAAAAAAAAACAAAAACAAACAAAATTAAAGCATTAAATAATTAAATAATTTTACAAAACAATTTGTAACTTGTTTAATAATTAATTAAATAATTACGATCGGTCGAGGTTTCAATTCAATTGATTGTATACACTTTATAGAAATTTGTAACATATTGTGATATACACTGGCTCAAATAAGTTGCCGTACACCAAGAAGTTTTTATTGCCAAGGGACTTCAAAATTGTTATTAAAAAGAAATATGAAATCAATTTTAATATTCATTGCTGCACGGACATGTTTTTGAGTTAGCAGTTTATATTGTGTTTTGAGTTGATTATTTAAAAAAAAAAATTATCTTTTAACCAAAATTTTTATATCTAAATTTTAAATGATCAAATTAAGCTTTTAAAACGATTTTACTTTATTTAAACCGGGCAAGTACTTTTTGAAATATTGTGAAAATTATCTCCTTCCGCTTGGTGTACGGAAACTTATTTGAGTCAGTGTAACTAAAAAAAACTTAAATAAAATTCCAATAAAAATCTTAGTCTTATAAGGAATCAAAATATTGTACGATCTGGATTTGAAAAGTATAAAGTCAAAATCTGTGCTACACCCCAACCTCATTAAAAATATTTTTTTTTTTTTTAAGAATTTTTAAGTTCAGTTTTAAACTCGATGACATTTAAATGAAAAAAAAAGAGAAAAAATAAATATGTTTCGAATTTAAATTAATGACATTTTCTCATATTCAATCTTGGAAGCAACACGAGGCAATTTAAGGTGGAGTTACATGCAGACAATGGTGTAGGTCATGATCTTCGAAAGGCAAACATGTGATGACTGTGGATTAGAATTTAACAAAACACGAATAAATCTCATTGTATTTTAATACTTTTAAAATAAAAGTTCACATTCTTTTCAAATTGACTATACGTCAGTTAACTTATGTTTTATAAAAAATAATAGAACGGGTATTCAAACAATTCAGAGAGAGAATTTTATTCATTTTCTTTCTGTTCTAATACAACAGAAATAAAATGAAAAAAAGTTTTGAAACAAGTTTTTTATGGAGGAAAGAAAAAACAAAAAACAAATAAAAATTTTGGGCAAAACCAATGCGCAGATGGCCAAAAGAAAAATAATGTCATGATTATCATTCATACAATAAAAGCAAACCAAAGCGAAGAATCATCAAAGAACTACTTATTCAAAGAAATTATTTCAAGTTTTTAAAATAAAAAGTGCCAAAAACACTATGAACGGTATTGAACAAGTTTCTTATAATTCAGGAATTTTTACGATTTTGCCAAAATACGTCACATAAATTATAAACGAATTTGAATACGTACATACACAAATAGTGATAATCGAATAGTTTATTACTTTGTTTATATGAAAATAATCACCCATACTAGCTACGTATCGAAAACTAATTTCAATCAAATATATTCGAGTGTTTTTCCTCTTTGCTGTAGAATTTCTATGATTTTTTCAGTTGTTGACTTGTAAAATTCTTCTACCATTAAGAAAGTTTTCAAGACACCGAAACAAATGGTAGTAGATAGACGGTGTAAAGTGAAGGCTTTACACTAGAGGCATAAAGCTTCTCAGTCGAGTGTAGTAAAACTTTTGCGAAACATTTGAAATGTACAACGTGGTGGAAAATATCGTTTTCTGTCAAATTCTGATCACTGTGTTCAAATAATCAAATTGTGAATACAAGACGTAGTGTATTGCTTAAATTGGTTCAAAAAGAAAGTTCAAGAACCTAAAAGCCAAGTTCATTACCACAAAACCCAATACAAAAACTCAATCTAATCACAGGGGATCAACCAAACATAATCATGGCGGATATAGCTTCTAGACCACAACATATAACAACTCTATCATTCTAGAACTTGCTACAATAAACCAACCATTCATTTGTTTATCTGGGAAAAAAGAAACTGAAAAAAAAGAAACGAAATAATAATGAGAAAGATGTTGATCAGATGTTGTGTTTGTTTAAAAGAACAAAAGTCAATAAAATGACATTGAAAGTTTAGCATAACATTGTTTGCCGTTAAGCCAGTCTTTGAAATCGTTTGAAGAAAAGAGTCATCGGTCATGATAGCTATTAAACCAATTTCACCTTCCGTAATAGTCTGTCTAAAAGTAGTTTAATTTCGTTACGTTTTAGCACTTCCATATGTCTACTAGTCCTTATCAACTTTACCTGCCGCACAGGTAGTATGATTTCATCGATTTTTTCAATAAATGGCCAACAAGAGAGAGATACATCTTTAGGAATAAGCAGATTGCAATCGGTCTAACATTCCCCTGAGCCTTTACAAATCGAAAAAATCATAATTCTTTTGCCGATTGGATGTAGAATAAAACCGTATTTGTAAATGGAATAGCATTGGACATTGCACTCGCTTCAAACTCTCATGCGGGCCACAGAATATGTCGTTTTTAACTAGTTGAACGTTGCTTACGGTTCACAAGATATCTCGTTTTCATATTTTGTGATCATGTGATCCGCTCGCTCGTATCACATAAATATGCATTTTATTACTTGGGGGACTAACTGAACCAAACCTACCAGGCAACTAGTGCAAGAACTTTTAAATAGAAAAAAACACACTCAATCCATACATACATGCATAATTGACCATTACAACCCCTCAGTCAGGATTATGGCCTATGTGTGTGTTAATTTTACACATGAGTGGCGGGACCTATAGTCGATTCCGAACGACAGATTTTTTTGAGAAACTTTTCATAGCAATTTTATTTACTTTCAGAGTTTTGCCAGAAATCTGCTGAGAGGAAGTCGCCGAAGAAATATTTTTTCATATTTCGTTTTTGATGTCTAACCGGGGATTCGAACCCTGGCCTTTCGTCTAATAAGCCAACATTCTACCTACTAGACTATGGCGACTACACACATTTAATCTGGTAATTAAAGTTGTAGGAGGGAGAACGTATATATAAAAACATTATTTTTAAGAACTGTCTTGATGGAAAGGAAAAGATAGACTACAGTATATTCTATACGAGTGTTTAGCTCTGAAGGAATCCAATAAGTTGAAATACCATACCCTTCAGTATGGCACTGTATGGCATACATACGTGGATTTCAACAGTCTTATCAGTCCCATCATCAGTAGAACAAACTTTACGCTAAGCGAAGATGCCGGACACAGTTTCACACAACACCTTATGACCTCTGAATGTACCACCAAAAGGCATGCAATCTAATCCTATGCTTTCGATACAGAGTTAAGCTTACAGCGTATTTTACTATACACAGTTTACTATCCGCTCTGTTAAGGTTTTAAACTTATTGATTTCTAAATCACGTACAACAGAGTCATCTGAAATCATAATTTTAAATAATTTTTGCAATTAATATTGCATCTGAGTCTTTTGAAGCCTTTCTATTTCACAATGGAAAAAATGAAAAATTCTTTAATTTTTTCAAGCTCAACTTCAAGCCACATACCATACATTCAAGGAAGGGTGGGCACACACTCATTCTCAACTATTGTTTCAACAATAAGTAAGTTGCAGTAAAAATGTTGACAATTGAATAAAAATTTATAATAAATTTGCAATAACATTGCATGTTTAAAAGTAAAAATTATAAAAAAATTAAAAATAAACAAAAAAATATAAAAAAAAATTATAAAAAAAAATTAAATAAAAAAGTAAAAAACAACTGTTAACAATGTATTAATAATTATGAAATATATAATAATGTAATAACAACGAGCTAACAACATTATGAATAAATTAAGTTGGTAGAAAATCTGTTTTTTTTTTTATTTGCAAGAAATTTTTTTTTTTAATTTTAATTTCATGTTTGAATTTTTTCATTGAATTTTTATAAAAGAAAACGAATGCACACAGTGTTATGGTCAATTATACTGTAGGACGACAATGGAAGCCTTGACCAAGTTATGTTTTAATAATAATACACTACTCTAGATGGTATTTTCAGGAAATTGTTGCGAAATTTATGTTAACTTACCCTTGTTGCAAGACAATATTTTACAAAAAAAAAAATTTTTTTAAATATCGATTTGTCAGACTTACCTGAAAAGATAAAGAAGAATAGATTTTATAAAATAACTATAATAAATTAAAATTAATAAATAAAAAATAAAATTAAATACTAAATAGATACGAATATTTATAAATGCTTACAAAAACGAAAAAAACAAAAAAAAAATTATCTTGAAATCATTGAAAACACATTTCAAATGATCGAAACAGTACATGAATAACGACAAACTGAATGAAATCGAATACTTTTTTTCTCTTTTTTTTGGTCTTTTTTATTTATTTAATTGCTTCAAATCTAATGAAGTAAAATGAGTATATGGACGCACAGCTGTTGCAAATTAATCGAAACCATTTATATCGTCCACTGAAAAAAAATTTTGAAACAAATCGAATTAAATGTTGAATTTCTAACATTCCTTGACAGATTTCGAGCAAAAGTTTTTCTATTATTTCAGATATTTTCAATATATTTTTGATTGTTTGTTATCTTTCTGATTAAAAAACATTCTTCAGATCTTTATATACTGCAAGACAAAAAAGTAAGGTTAGGTTCACTATGTAAACTAATTAATGATACATTTTCGTACTGAAGAGGGAACATTTTGTTAGCACTTTGGACATTTTTGTATCAAAACAAACTTATAAGACTGTTTTTGAATGAATTTATGGCTCTTGGCGATACTTTCTTTTGAAAAAGCAAAACATGTTAATAAAACCAAGGTCTACCTACCCCTTCTTCATAGTTCCATACAAGTGAGCAGTAGTCTGTTAGACAATGAATAAAAACCCTTTTAACCAACATTGTACGTGTCATGTATGTCAGTGCAAAAGATTTTTTATAATCACAAAATAGAAAAATCTTCCCTTTCAGGTATAACAGGTTTAGGGTAAAAAGAATTTGATATGTTCAGGAATATTCTTCTGTATATTGTACTGTAATCATCACATATCCTAATTGTTCTATAATTATACCTTAAGGTATAGAGTAATGCATTTAAGCAATCACATTTTAAAATATAAAAAAAAGAAATTATTTAGAAAGCTAGTTCCATTCAAGTGATATTAAGACCATGGCGTATGTATATACTGTTCTCCACATTTCAGTAAAAATTATAAAGTCAAGAGATAAGTCTCTACCCCGCACATTGTTAACTGAAACTCTCTAACCGTTCTTCGTTTTCGATAACGTATAGATACACGGAGTTTGTCAGTTTAATATTTACCACAATGCTACAACGGAAACCTACTCTCTTTCCGAATGTTACTTTTCATATAAATTTCCGAATTCCATAATTTCGAATAATGCCCAGTTCGCGTATGGACAACCTCTAAGTGTTATTTCATTAAAAACATCCTGAAACATCCTTTACGTATTTGATGAACAACATATACGAAGAGTAACGTTAGCCAACCAACTCTATCATTCGCAATCCATATTTATTACTCTTTGGTCGCTTTATGGAAATATCCTTTAACGATTTGTTTTGGTTTCCCGAATTTTTAAATATTAGAAGGCCTTCCCTTCCAGAGCAACAAAACTGTGATTCTTATGAAACGTAGCATTTTAGGCACAACTTAGGAGTCCCCATTGACTTTTGCTGACCTTATTCTTGAACTTAATTCTTTACACACACATTGGTAGGAGAAGCTAAGTTGTAATCCTGTCTAAAGGGCTGTAATGATCAATTAAGTAAGTCTTTCAGACTAATAATGGTAATTTTCATATTTTAAAAACGCAATATTGGTACTGAAGTCGCCATATTCTAGTAGGTAGTGTGTTGGCTTATTAGACGAAAGGCCATGGTTCAAATCCCCGGTCAGACATCAAAACCGAAGTATAAAAAAAAAATATTTCTTCGGCGACTTCCACTCAGCAGATTTCTGGCAAAAACTCTGAGAATAAATAAAATTGTAATGAAAAGTTTCTCAAAAATCTGTCGTTCGGAGTCGACTTTAAACTGTAAGTCCCGCCACTCATATATAAAATTAACACCCACAACATAAGTGGTGTGCGAAGCTATTCCGTAATCCTAACTGAAGGGTTGTAATGGCCAAATACGTATGTAATATGAGTCCAAGAGGTCAGAGTAATATTTTTTATTGCATCCCTCGATGAAAAGCTAAAAATTATCACACAAAAAAAGGAGAAGCTATCAAAGGGTTTAAAGTTTATTTTAATTGAAGTACTGGTAAAACAAGAGTTAAGTTTGTATTGTAAACACTTGATTAGCTTTGACTAAAGTTATGGAAGTACATTTGGGTTTACAAACGACTGTGATTTTAGCAAGAATATTAACAAATTGTATCATCTACCATTGATAAAATATTTCAAGCCACCGACTTAGATGACTCGTTATTGCAACAGAACATTACAATCGATTACGATTACGGCGATTGAGACTGCATTGTCATAAATTGATGTAACCAACTAAGCAAGATGCGTGCAAAATAGAGGTGCTTGGAGGGGGATATGTTCGATTAATTTTAGACATATATTTTCGATTTTTTTTAGAAGAAGAAGAAGACAGATTGAAAAAAAAACTGTAATAGATGTCTTGTAAGATTCTCTTTTCTTAAGCCTTTGCTTATGAATTTGATCATCATTTACATGATTTTCCTAATAGAACAAAACGCAATTAGTATTTCCAAACTGATTGCATTTTTTGTAATGCACTGATGTCTGACCGTTTGACTTTAAGTATTAACGACAGAAGAAGTATTGTGCCAAACAGCGAGTGTGTTTTTTCATAAATTCAAATTCAATTTATTTCTTTCAATGTAAATTTTATAATATTTTAAGTTGCGCGGCTTAAACAAGAAATAAGAAACGATCAATTGTTTACGTTTCTAAATTGTAACAAATTCAACGTTATGCTCACTTAACGAACACCAGGCAGACAGACAGACAGACAGATAGAGAAACAGACAGACGACAAGGTCGTTTGTTTATTCAAAACCAAACCAAATACAAGAAAAAAATATTCTCAACCGAAAATAAGAAGAAAAAAATAAAATAATGAAAATAATAATGAAATTGATTGTTGGAAACGTTCAAATGAGAGAGAGAGCGAGCGTGCAGCACGAAAGTCAAGCAATGTAAGCAAAATAAATCGGGTTCTATTGTCAAAGTTGGTTTCAACTTTTGTTTTTTTTTTCCATCAGTTTTTCTTCTAAATGGCAAAAACAATAGGAAATTAAACTTTAGACAGAGTGATATACAGAAACAAGCAAAACTCAACAGCTAAGCTAACTTGAAAGAAGTGTCTTACATAGTGTAGAGGGAAATAGAAACGGACTTATAAGATGCTAAACGTTAGGCAGGCAATCTATGTTAACGTGCTGGTATGAGTTTTTCTGTCTTCTAATGTAACAACAATAACAAAGAATAAATTTTCGAAAAAAAAAAAAAACAATTGCAACATGAATTCGCTTCACTTGTTTGTCTCTTCTCGGCCTCTCTCTTGCCTTTAAATTATTGGTTTTACTGGCCACATCAAAATAAGTCCAAAAAAAAAAAAAAAAAAAAAAAAACAAAGAAAACAAATTTGTTTTCGTTTCATGTTATGTTCAGGTCGATATGTTTTGTAATACAAATACTCTAGATTTGTTTAGTTTAAATGAAATTAAAAAAAAAAATAAGAAAAAAAAAACATTTAAAATCTATGCAAAATTTCAAATCACGACGACAGAGTTTCTGATTTTTTATTACTGCCAGCACACTCTTATGGCATGGCATGGAAGTGAATTCAAGTGAAATGAAAAGTAGACTCATAAAATAAATATTTTAAAAAAGTGAATATTAAAAAGGGTCTGGGATCTGTTGTTAAATTTAATTTTTTTTTTATCATCTTAAGCGAATTTGTATACATACATACATATTTTTTTTTATATTCATTTGAATTATTTTATTGTTGTTAAAAACAATTTAAAGACGCCTGGCTATAAATAAATCATTTGTCAATTAATACTTCAGCAAAAACATGTTGGTCATATTTTTTTTTTTTTTTCGAATTTTAAAATATTTTTTAAATACTTTTAAACAAGAATAAAAATAAAAAAAAGTCAATTAAAAATTTTTTATAAAATTATACAGAATACACTAGCATTAGCTTAAGAATAAACTGTGATATTAAAAAGCACGAATGAAAAAATTTCGAAAGAACTGGCTTCATTGTTAATCGCTATTTAAATTAAACAAATTATTACTACGTTCCAAAGCACTAAAAAATTTAATTAAACAGGTTCTAAAAAAAAAATTTTTTTTTTTTTATTGAATTTCTATTATTGAAGTCTTCTTCAGTTCTCTATTACGAATTAAACCTCTTTCATCTTTCTCTTTCTCTTTTCAATGAGATTGAGTTTTTCAAAACTGGCTTTACTATGTCAGAGTACATTAACAATATTATTCCCTTGGAATCCTCAATTACCATCTTGCAGTAGTAACAAGTAGCTAGGTTTTGCTAGAATACTAAGGACACTTCAGAAATTTCAAAAATGGTGACTGCACTTTAATTTTGGAATTCTTACTTAACATTCCCTTAGAAGCTGTGAAAATCATTCACAAAAACCATTTGCAATTATAGGATAAGTCTGGATTTAAAAAAAGTCTGAATCTAGAAGGATTCTTGGCTAACTATAAGGATAAAAAATAAAAAAATGTCAATTAAAAATTTTTTTATAAATTATACAGAATACACTAGCATTAGCTTAAGAATAAACTGTGATATTAAAAAAGCACGAATGAAAAAATTTCGAAAGAACTGGCTTCATTGTTAATCGCTATTTAAATTAAACAAATTATTACTACGTTCCAAAGCACTAAAAAATTTAATAAACAGGTTCTAAAAAAAAATTTTTTTTTTTTTTATTGAATTTCTATTATTGAAGTCTTCTTCAGTTCTCTATTACGAATTAAACCTCTTTCATCTTTCTCTTTCTCTTTTCAATGAGATTGAGTTTTCAAAACTGGCTTTACTATGTCAGAGTACATTAACAATATTATTCCCTTGGAATCCTCAATTACCATCTTGCAGTAGTAACAAGTAGCTAGGTTTTGCTAGAATACTAAGGACACTTCAAGAATTTTCAAAAATGGTGACTGCACTTTAATTTTGGAATTCTTACTTAACATTCCCTTAGAAGCTGTGAAAATCATTCACAAAAACCATTTGCAATTATAGGATAAGTCTGGATTTAAAAAAAGTCTGAATCTAGAAGGATTCTTGGCTAATATAAGGTTCAGGGAAACTACAAGAAATGTTGTCTAACAAGCATTGAAAATGTCGTCATTTATCACATGAGATAGATATGACACTCTTGATTTATAATTCAATTAAACATAATTTTTTTAAATGCTGGGATAGATGTATAGCTTTGTATACATTGAATAGTGTAATCTTATATTTAATGGAAGACTTGGAATAGTAGTAGAACGATCCCATTCATGACAATGTGCATCAAAGGACAATTTTGGCGGCTTAAATGAAATTTATATACGCTTCTGCCATAGAACTGGATTGTATTTTAAAATCCGATGTTGCTAAGGTGGCAAATAATCTTAAGGCCTTCGACTACGCAATCATAGGAAGATTATCAGAGTTACCTATTGAGAATGAGCATTAAATGAAATGACCTATGGCAACCCTATCATTCCGGGACAATCACCAAACTGAAACCAAGTAAAAAATATAGTAAAATGATGGAAAACAACGAAGAAATCAAAAGACTAAAAAATAAAAAGACTATAAAATATCGCATAAGTAATGAGTACAATATGAAGACCTTATTAAAAATAATGTTCACAAATGAATTACTATAAGCTAACAGACCACTAGAGAATGTAGTAGCCTAGTGGGAAGCTATACTTCCTAAATTTGTAATGCATTAAAATTGTGTTTTTGTGTTGTGGAACCTCATAGGATCGATTGTTGCGACAGAGCCTGATTTCTGTCAAATTTAGATCGGAAATAATTGTAATAAAACAAGTAATCGAATTCTGTGGTTGCCGTAAGGTGTTGACTTATAAGACGAGATCACGAGTGGTCAAAGCAGTTATCAATTTAAAAAACTTTATCTTTCGACGATCCACCTTTTGTCTAAAACTCGGAGAGCAAATTAATTGTCATGAAAAAGCTTGTCAAATATGTAGTTCTTTTAAACTGGACATAAGGGTTTTGAAAAATCTCGCACTAGTCCTGATTTAAAGGATTGCTAAGGCCATTTTCGCCTTTTTTAAAGGAGAACAAATCTTGCTTCACATACTAGTTCAAGACACCTATGTGACCAGTCAAAGATGCCATTTTGCGACTGCAAAGATTAAATTTTGGTATACGACTACTAAATATAGTATTAACTGACGTTTACATGTGCTTTTTTCTTTTATAAAAATATGAGTCAAATTGCAATTATTTGTCAAATTTTCTGTTCGCACTGAAATGGTTGGCGGTAACAGAAAAAAAATACGGAAATGTACAAACAAAGCAAAGAAACTGCCTTAAACTCAAAGAAAAGTCATAGCCAAGTTACTAACATGTTACTAACTTAACGAAAAAGTGAACGAAGCAGACAGACATAAAATACGGGCGGACCATTTACTCAACCAACGACCAACCAAACAATTCCATAGGATGGATGGACACAACAATTGCAGAAATAAGCAGAGAGTCTGGGGATTTTTTTGTTAAATTTTTTTTTCTCTACAATACGTTTCAATTTGTATTACAAAATATTTATCCTCAGTTATTTATTACAATACTTGCCAATACATTCACTTTTTCAGTTGACGCTTTTTTCCAGTTGTACGTATAAAAAGCGGAATGCGCAAAACGAGATTTGGAATTTTTGTGTCACTTAAAAAAAATCTTAAAAGCAAAGGTTTTTCTTTTAACTTGTCTTTCTTTTATCAAAGAAATCAATTTATTTTTATATTTGATATTACAAAAGTTCTTTTGGTTTGGAAATAAAAAAAAGAAAAAAAAATCATTACAAAAAGTGAGAACATAAATGAACCGGATGCGTTAAGCTTGGTTCACATTAATGAAATTTGCATTGAAAAAAATAAACCTCTACTCTACATGCATACATACATGCATGTTTGCATAAGTAAATTTATATCTTTGTCATCGATTGACGTTTAACATCCTGCTGCTCTATTCGCATCGCATAAAATATTTTATTTTTTATTCAAAGATTACTTTTGTAGTTTTTCAATTTTATTTATTACATCTGTTGCAAGCAACATATCGTTTTGGTCACAACAGCAAAATGGCCTTTTGGGATCCGTGGGACCATTGAAATTGACAAACGAAAAAATCAAAATAATAATAATAATAATAAAAACAGGGGTCAATATAATTTCAAAGTTGTTGTTGTTGTTGTTGTCAAGCTACAATAGGATCTGAAAAACTATCATTAGGGCAAAGCCTAAAAAGACATAAAGACAAAGACTCTCTGGTGGTCCCATTCTATACCACTGGCTTGTGGGGATTGCACCTTTGAAATTGTTTGGTGCGTAGCATTCAAATTCCCAATTTGCTACAAAAACAAAGTTTGACAAAAGTTGAAATTGATCCGACATCGATATCTAGAGTTGAGTGAAAACTGTCTAGCTCTTTAAGCATACCACGTACAAGCTTTGGCTTATCGATTATGTTATTCACGTCATGTAAGAAATGAATTCGAAATGACAGAACCTTCAAAGCGAAAATTGAACAATATTCTCTGCATTTATCGCTCTGGTTTTGTTGTGAGGAACCTAATTCTCAATCAAATCTTAGCCTAGTCTACCCCCTTAATACTGCCCAAGAAGATGTCATGTGGATTGGATAGCCCTGGTGTCAAAGATTCGGTAAGAGCGAAACCAATATTTTTGTTATCAACAAAAAAAAAAAAAAAAAAATGCAAACTATCGACAAAAAATGCGAGTATCCATAAAAAATATGAATCATCGATCAGCAAATTCAGGTAATCGACCAAAAATATGCAAGTCATCGACAAAAAAAAAAAAATGCAAATCTTCCACAAAAAAATGCCAGTCATCCATAAAATAAAATGCAAGTCATCGACAAAAAATGCAAATCATCCACAAAAAAGTGCAAGTCATGCGCTTAAAGCCAAGTTTCTACAACAACCGCATCACAAGCTTTTAAGCCTCAAACGAAACACAAAAAATATTTCTTTCGGCTCAACACTGAGAGTAAATAATTGTCATGAAAGTGTTCTTCAAATCTATCGTTCGGAGACGATTTTAAATTGTGGGCTCCACCACTCATAAGCAAAATTAATACACAACCTCGGTTGCATGAAAATTTAGGTTGTAATCCTGACTAAATGTAAGTCTCATGAGGCGAGATGTCATGAAATATACGCCAATTGGCATCGTAGAAAGAAAAACAAAAACAAAAAAACCGACTGAAAAAAGAAAACTATGGGAACAGTTAACCACAACGAAGATCGCAATGGAACGAATTCCAGAAAAAATAATACTTAGAATCTAACAAAGACAACTAATGCGACTGTTGCAATTAATTAAAACAAAATTAGAATAATTTTTATAATTAAAATTAGTTTTCACATAGAAAAAGTGAATATCCAATTTGTTTCATGGGCACTCCTTACTTAATACCATTATTTTATGACGTTTTAAATACTTAAATTTCCGGTATTTAAAGTGATTTAAAACAATAGAGAATATATTCTCCACTGTAGCGAGACAGTGGTTTTAATTTACTGCCACCCCACTTAAATGTTAACAAAAAAATTTTTTTTTTTTTTATTATAAATCATGTGCTGGTGGATGTTATTTAATAGCAAATTCTTGCAATAAACTTAATTAATCATCTTGTTTCTTTTTTGTTATTTTTTTTTGTTTTTGTTTTGTTTTGTTTTCAATTTATTATTATTTATGAACATTATTGTTATGCGAGTGTGATGGGAAAATTATAGAAACAGAAGCTCAAACTCCATAAAGAAATATAATTTAATTGCATTTGCAAATGCAAATGCAAATTTCAATAATTAAATTGAATTTAATTGAATTGAAAGAAGGAGCACAAATACGAAACGAATAAAATAGAGAAGAAATAACATTTAAAACAGAAAACTCACGCAACAGTCCAAAAAAAGAACAGACAGACTAATAGAGAGAGGCAAGTACTAAAAAAAAATAGCTACTCTGGTGGCAGCTGCAACATTTTCTTCATTCATTCGTTTTCTATTTTTTCTGCTTCTGCTCATAAATAATGTGTGAAAAACTTGAGATGCAAATATTTTTTTCGTATTTTTTTTCATCATTCGATTTTTTTTAACCACAAATAACACTAGAAGCAGCCGTTGTTAACAAGGCTTAAATAAACACATAGACAAATACAATTATGCAGACGTCAAAGGTTTTCAAATTAGCTCTCACACACTTATGCATAGAAAAAAAAAACGAAAGATATAAATGTCAGGTCTTTCAACAGGCATTACCGAAATTTGACAGTTGATAACGGCCATCTGTCAAATTAATTGTCATTTATTCTGTCTGTTATGCCTACTCACCACGTGCAAATAAGAAGAGTGTTTGAACGAAATGGGTGTTTTGTACGGATTCTAGTTTTCAACGAAAAACTATCTTCAGCGTTGAGATCGATTTCTAAATGAATAGGCATGAGAACAGCAAAAATTGTTAGAACGATACTAAGCCACATGACATCCAAGAGCGTCCAATGCTCCCCGAAAAACTTAATGTTTGGTGTAGATTTTGTGCTGATAGCAACATATTTCTTTGGGAACGACGTTGACCAGGCCATCGCTGGCAATGGTTACCAACTTCTTTTGCCCCGAATTGAAT